>JAHWXV010525049.1:0-11001 GCA_024586415.1 Phrixothrix hirtus | reverse complement strand
TTTCTTAATTACACTCCCGTATTTATGAATATAGCGAAAATGCGTAGAATTTTTAGGAATTCTTTTAAATCGCGTTTCGCGTTATTCTATCGGTTCGTATCAATGTTACAAAACCTCTTCCATTTAAAACTGTTTATTTATAAAACTCCTATTTTAAATATTTAGGCATTAATATGTATGTAACTTTCAGATCTTACTTGAGTATAAGGTTTCTGAATGTGAATGTTAATTTCATCACCGACAATGGATCCAACTAAATCCGAAAACATGATATCGGGTTCTGTTGAGGCAATTTTGTATACACAATCAGCTTTCCCATACTTTATCTAAGTATCTGGGATACTCTTAGATTTTTAATTTGATACGAGAGCCTTTACCAATTGTGAAATCAAGAGATCCTGTACAACGAAATTTTCTGACTGAATGTTTAAAGCAATGGCGCTCTTAGTTAGTCTTTTTCCTGAATTATCTAGCTTTAAGCGACTTCCAGGGTATCGAATGCAGCCCTTTGTAGGTAATATTCCACGCTCTTTTTCTCCAGTAGCTATAAGCAACTCGGGATGGACACAGTTTTCTTTGCAACATTTTAAGGACTACCAACTAAATGTCTTAACGCCATTTTATCGTGTGCAGGCAATATCTCGATTAGTACTACGTTCAAAGTTGCATACCGTTCTAATTGATGTATCAATTTTCTTATTTGTGTGTCCAAACTCAGTGATGGGTAATTATCAAATGAAATACATTGTTAACAATCTGGATAAATTCTTCAAGTACGTAAAATTAAGTTCTTTTACACCTTTACAAAACTATTAGATTATCTGGAAAGATTTGTTGGCTTTTTGAATCCAATTCTAGAAACAATGTATGCGTCATTATATTCAATAACATGTTGCGATCTCTCAAATCGTTGGAAAAATATTGGGTTTATTGATGAAGAAATCATCGAGATGGATTTTGTTAGCCCTCAAAGGATTAAAATCCACACCGTTTTTAGGATTTTTTAGGGATCGAAACAGATATTATCTTAAAGGTGGAAGCAAAACATCCTATTCATAATCTAAGATGGCATTGCTATTATGGAACACAATAGTCCAGATCATTTGGAAGCGCTATTCCTTCAAATTCCCAAGTTATAATCGTTCTCTTCCTTATAATCCTATTATAAACAAAGTTTTACCTTATTTTGACGAAATCTACATTCAAAGGTCATTTGTGAAGCTTTATTCGACTTACTTTATTATATGGTTTCCGTTCAAATATGTTATAAATGAGTCGTTTTATATCTTCAGTAAACACCTGCTTCAAAAAATACCTCTTCACTACATGTCAACAATGAATCTCAAGTAGATATGCGCTACTTATACGTTGCTGTTGTTCCTTCACATGATCATGCGAAGTGCTTTTTGAAATCGTTAGCATCTCTGCCAGTACAAGCAGTATAGATCGAAGGTTTCCAGTGATGGCTTCTTTCAGTAAATCTTCCTATACAGTGGAGGGATTAAAACTGAAATCACCGTTACATATACATAAATAATCTTGCAACTGTGTTATCAGAATTAAAACCTTATCCTAAACTGTACAAACTTTACGGGCTCCCTGATATACATTTTTGCTTTATTTGAAATAAAAATTTATGTTATTGGGAAATTCTTGCTTCCAATTCTCCATCTTCTCGGCAGTACCGAATTAAATGTACTACCCAAAAGTCCAATAAGATAGATGCATGGTTAACATTTTGTTTAACATTTGAGAGATCATGAGCTCGATCACTGTTCCGGTAATTCACAACAACACTTTTTCTGAGGGTAGTATCTCCATCAATCCTAACGCCATTCTTCTAAACCCATTCTTGCCTTCGCATGTTCTTCCGATCTTGGTTGGTTCCCGTGCGGTGGAATTAAAATAACTTTGATATTCCTTGTTTTTGAATTTTGCTTATAAGGCAGAAGGTATTGACCTCACCTAAATCACTAATGGGAAAATCGAGCCAATGCATAATTTTAATTTGTATGCATTTAGATAGGTTGATCGATTAATTTTAAAAGCTAAATGACTAGAGACACCATGTTGCCAAAATTTTTGTTACATTCCTGACTTGGATTGGAAAAATAAATTATTGATTTATAAAAAGATATGGCACCTCGTTCGTGTAATGCCATATTAACGATCATGCCTTAATACTTAATTAATAAATAAAACTGAAATAAGTTCATTTTGAAACATCCTTTGTTATCATTCAACCTATTGTTGCACCTGTGTGATAAATAGAATGTAAGTTAAATTCTTAATACGACTATTCTACAGAACAGACACCTGGTTCTCATGGGACCTTTAAGCGTGAAAATATAATTAAGTAATGAGATAGTCAGTTATCAAATGGCCTGTACCAAAAATTATTTATCATTTTAAAATGATTAGAAATTCTGAATAAATTACGGTTACGTAAGTAACACCTTTATTATTTACAAATAGCTTAATTTTTGATGCTTTTGTGCAAAATACTTAGTTACAATACTGTACAATGTGTTGTCTACATTAGAGTCACATTTGAGCTAGATGGTTGATACGCGATATACATCGGTGAAATTCCATGGCGTTGTATGTTGTTTCCTAAATTTATGGTGTTATATTCTGTGAAACAAATACTGGAATAATATTGGTGACCACTGAGTTACATATCTAACAACTCACGACACAACATTTCATAAACAAAACACTTGCAGTATGGATATGATGCTATGATATAATATTATAAAAAGGAAATGATATCATCACCTTCACCTTGACTTCTAATTAAGTATTTTTAACTCAACCAATGAAAGGAAAAATATTCAAGTTAGTAATTTTATTTACTAATAAAACATTTTACAGACATTAAAATTTTATTTCTGGGTTTCAGATTCAGGTTCTTTTGTTGTCACATCGTCGGTGGAGGGTAGTTCAGTAGTTACAGTTACAGTTTCTATTGTTGTTTCATTGTACAAAGCTTCAGTAACAGATTCTACAACTTTCGGTGCATTGTCCTCATTATCGATAGTAGTTTGTGGAGGCACAATTGTATCATTAATTAATTCTTTTGAATTGTTTGTTATCGACACTTGAGAGGTTATCTTATTCGCTGCAGTAACAAATTCAGGGGGTTTTGATGATTCTACTGTGGTAAATTTCTGTTCAAGTACAAGAGGGCCTTGATTTGCGGAAGGCTCGAACACTATTGTTGGAGGATCGCTTTCCTCTTTAATTTTCATTACAGTATCTTTAGTATTTGGTAAATTGACTTGTCCAACGGGCTTTTTTATTTGAATCTGGAGATCGGGGTAAGAATCAAAGAATATAGCTGTACTATCCAGTATTATCTTACAAATGTTCTTATCATCTTCTTGTAGTAAGCATTTAATGATATTATAAATAACTATTTGATGTTGTCGGAGTTCCGATAATTCTGTATTTTCATTTTTTTCCCAAAGATATTCGTTGTGATCTTGTGGAAAACCGAAATGGTAATTGGGAATAATCAATGTAGATAAACGATCGAATAGTGACTCAATGGGAGTTGATCGCATCATTGAATAGTAACTATTACTTTCCGTAATTACATATCCAGAGCCTTAATGAAAAAATTATTAAACAAAATTTTTTGATACAACTGTCTTACCAAGAAGCCCTTGGGAGATGATTGCAATGAACACACCCGTGATCCACATTTCGTTGCCACTAAACAAAAGTTACTGATACAATGCCAGTTTTTATATTCGAAAACAAATTAAGAAAGAACATTAAATTACTTTAGGTAAATTAAGGTAATGGATTTTTAATATGTAAATTATTATCACTAAAGTTATATCGCTATAACATAATTTATTATACATTTTTTAAAATAATAATATCCTTGACTTATGATAACCCAGTACTGCAAGTGCATCTTGCGATTATTTGTTTTCGTTTCGTATTACAATTTAAATGTAATAATTAAACTTATAATTAATTTAGGAGTTCCCAATTATTTTTGCACAATTAAATAAAAGAAGGTTACCTAAAAATTACCTGTTTTATCGGTATTACTCGGTATTACTCGTTAAATTGAAAATTGTTGGTAAAAAGGATCTGAAGACTTACAAGAGATTATTAAGTGCTGATTAAGTAATAAAGTCGAGGTTTAACTTCATAATGATACTGGTATTTCTGCTAAGTTTCGTGACCGCTGCAATAGCTGCAGGCACAGGTAGGTATGCAATTTTTTATAATGTACAATTTTCGTCTGCGTGTATAAGTATGCTTTTAAATAACGTGTTCGGTGTATGCACAAACTTTTAACAAAATTACGTATTTTTAATTGGGATCTCGAATTTTCATGTTCAGGGAAAATTTTAAACAACTAAATTTGCATGTAAATTAGACATTATTTAGAACATCCCAACTTAAATGAAATCTGTATAACATTTTTAAAATCTTTATTTATTTTAATACTTAAGAGGCCTAGAATTATAAAATTTTAAATTTTTATGTGATTAGTTTAACAATCAATTCGAACATTATACATAGTGTTATTGATTGATTTATAAAAAAATCGATATTAAAAAATTTTACATATATATATATCAACGATTTAAAAAATATGTTTGAGATTTAAAGTTAAAAAATACAGAATAATTATGGAACTTTAGGATGCATAGAGTGCATCTTTTAAATGCCTTTGTTTAAATAAAATAATGGAAAGGGTCGTTTGCGTCATAGATACGTAATTGTGTATATAACAAAATTTATAATATACAAAGATCACGTTAACATCAAAACAAAGGTATATTCCTTGATTTTTTATTAATACGTAAAGTGTGCAGTAATACTTGTTTTATCAGGTTAATGCCCTATGAGTTATAATCCACGCTACTGGCTATGAAATTAAGTTGACATTACGTATTAGTGATGACATAAAAAATGTGCATGAAATTTAAACTAATGTCATTTTAATATTGCGTGCTTTAAAACTAAATCTTATAGCATGTATAAATAAGTATCAATCTAAATAGATTGTTCTTCAAAGTACTAATAGACAATTATTATGTTTATCTATAAGAGCCCTTAAGAGGGAATGGAAGTGGGCATTTCAGTAGAATCGTTCCATTTGAAAATCATATTATATTTTTTGATGAAACTTTTTGTAAAACAATTCTTTTCTAATTCTACATTTACCGACGAATTTATTTTTTCGTTTATTTGCTCTATAAAGTAGTAAAAAATTAAATTTGAAAAAATTAAGGAAAAGAAATCTGTGCATAAATGTAATTTTAAATTCCGAGTTAAAGTTTATAATCATTTCTTTGTACCTGTTAAAATAACAATAATATACATATTCTACTAAACAAATTTAAGGTTACATAAAGTGCAACAGTGCTCGGCTTTGGATGCGACAAAATGCAATGCATTCCAACCATTCCCTCTTAAAGTTATAAATTTACACAGGGTGAGGCGCGACGACCGTCTGTTTGACATACATCAATAAGTGAGAGAAAATTAGTTATGAAAATTTGTTAGCCAACACTTTCTATTGAACTAAAATAATACTATATTCGGTCAACTTCCCATTATACCTACAACTTTGTTATATATAAGGTTTCTCCTAAAAGACGGTCAAAGATATAACTTTACAAAAAAATCAAATACATTTGTGTAATTTGTAATTTATATGCCAACGGAACACTCTTTTCAGCATATAAAACATGGCACTATTGTACCCGATCTACGTGAAAATGACCCCATTACAATTTTTTTAAGTAGCGCCCTGTATATTCTTTTCAAATTACCCAGTAAGTGTAAAATTACCTTTCCAGCGATGTTTCAGAAGTCGGTATGTCCCCTATAACAAATTTAATTCTTTCTGAATGCACCTAGTGCAATAAGTAGAAGGTATCAAGTGTGTATTAAGCAAGGTCTCGTCAATTTGAACAATATTTATAGGCTTCTTCTTGTAATGAGTTTTGATTTTTGACGTTTTCACAATAAAATTAAACCGTTTAAGCATTTACTCTTTCCACTAGACAACTGATTTTATTTTATATTAATTATCTTACCTCAGAAAGGGGAAATACCGACTTGTTGCACATCATTCGAAAGGAAATTTTATATTTAGTGGAAATCTCTAAAAAAATATACAGGGTGCTATTTAAAAAATGACATTAAGGTCACTTCCGGGAAAATCGGAAGTAGTAGCGCCATGTTTTATATGCTAAAAAGAGTACTCCTTGGACATATATAAATTGCACAAATTTTAAAAATGTATTTTATTCTTTTATAGAGTTATAACTTTGACGTTATTTAGCAGACACCCTGTATATTTGATTAATTTGTTTAATATTAAATTCCTTACATATAATTTAAAGGAAAGTTGCGTAATATGATCTCACATGTAGTTTTTAAGAAAAAACAATTTTTAATCTTGTTTCGTTATGTACAGGGTTTCCATTACGCGTTATTTTCGACGTTATTCGTAATGATCTAAAACAGTCGTTTTAAGTTTTTGATCAAATGAGAAGTATGTTTGAAATGCTGTAAAAATAATTGCAATGTAACGCACAACCTGTTAAAAAGGTCTGAAAATTTGTTTATTATAAATAGAATATTCTTAAACAAGAAAGGAATCCCTATCGATTATACAGGTAGTCCATAAAAGAATGTCCCAGTTGTAAATTTGAATAGTATCAACTGTAAGCGTTGTAGTGTTGGTTCAAAGACACAATTAAACAGTAATTCAAACAGTTCTAAATAAGTGCATGCGCGAGTACTGCTTTGTTGTTTTCTCGCATGCAGCGCCACATACGCAAAATGGCGACTCCTAACCGTAAAGTGTTTGCTAAGAGTAAATCTGTAATTTCAGTTCAACGTGTGCTTCGTTTAAAGTTTAATTGTGAGCCCTCATGTGGTAAAAACATCCGCCGATGGTACAGGAAATTCGAAACGACCGGATGTGTGTGTGTAAATGGAAAAGCACGGGACGACCAAAAGTGTCTAAAAAGGATGTTGACCGTGTCAGAGCATTTTACCTTGGTAATCCTGAGACATCTGTGCGGAAAGCAAGTCTTAAACTTCAGTTGCCAAAGACGACAGTGTTAAAGGTGTTAAGAAAATGTTTACACATGCGTCCATACCGGTTACAGTTGGTTCATGTTTTAAAGCCAGATGGCTATGGTGTAAGTTTTAACTTTGCAAGTGAGGTGTTTGAGAGGGTAGATGATTTTCTTGATCGTGTGGTGTTCAGCGATTAGTCAACTTTTTATCTAAGCGGGAACGTAAATACCTATAATGTTCGTATCTTGGAGACAGAATATCCTCATGAACTTGTACAATATCAAATAGATTCCCCAAAATTAAACATTTTCTGTGCTGTGTGCCGACGTCACGTGTACGAAGCATTTTATTTCGTTGAAACTACCATAACAGGGGTGGCTTATCTCGATATGTTACAAGAATGGCTCTTTTCCCAATTAGTAGTAGAGGGTGAACCTGTAAACTTTATTTGGCAACAAGATGGAGCCCCTACTCATTGAAATATTTTTGTACGAGAGTGGTTGAACGTCAAAGTCCCCGACCGTTGTATTAGTCCTAATGGTCGAGACGACAGAGCTCTTTTCCGCTGACTTCTACGTTCAACCGACCTCACGCCATGCAACTTTTTCTTTGAGGCTTTATAAAAGATCGTGTCTACGTTCCGTCACTACCTAATGATATTCCATAGTTGAAACACAGAAATGAAGAGGCTGTTGCTTCCATTACTCCGGACGTGTTAACCAAAGTGTGGGAAGAATTGGATTTTTGGTTGGAAGTGTACCGTATAACCAAAGATGTACATATTAAACATTTTTAAAAAAAACTAGGTTAGTTTACCTTCCATTCGATGTATGATTTGTTGTAATAGTCTAAATTAAACGGTTATAATATACCATTGAAACTGGGACATTCTTTTAGGAGCACCTGGTATTAGTATTCCTTTATACCTATCTTTAATAGAAAATGGAAATACTTATGAACATTTATTATAAATTTTATATAGAAAATTAGCTCTTTTTATAGAGATCCATTATTTTCCAATGGGAAAAAATTAATTAAATAGTTAGTTATATAGTTATAGGTAGTTTATATTAGCTATTTTATCTGGTATGTATTTTTCCTTCTTATTAATTTAGTTTCCATAAGTTTTCGTAAGATAAATTGTATTTGTATTAATTTATTTTGCTAATAAAAAGCGTGATAAACCTATTATTTGAAAACACAATATTTTAAGCTTTTTAGCTTAAATACAAAAATAACTCAAAAACGGGTAAGTTAAATGTAGGGAATAATAACTTCAATCGATTAATATTCCTTTGTTGTTTAAGTATATTCAATAACGTGTATAACATTCTATTTGGAATAAATAAGTTTTAAGACCTTTAAATTCTAACATTTTGACGTAAAATTTTAATCGCCCTAGTAATGATCTTTAAAATATTCGAAACGTACATCTTGTGGTTTAAAAAAGGATGCTTTTATATCATTAAGGATGTCTTGGAAAATGACATGCAGTGGAACCTCTGCAAATAACAAAACGACATAAAATAGATTTTTTCAAAAAGTTGAACGCTAGCTTTGAGGTTATATATCGCAACTTCTATTTTAATTGGGTAATAAAAACATATATATCGATTTAAGATGATTAAGTCATAGGCGACTTCCAGTATAACCGCGAGCTAAGGGTAAATGGCATTAGTTTCCTTTAATAAAATGTATCTAGAACCTCGTATATGTAAATTCTCACTAATAAATCTCTTTCATTTGTTGATAGTCGCGCCTCCCCTGTAAATTAGATATATTCTATAAAAATGTTCTTGAACATTGAAAAAAATTTAAAAAAGGTATTACCAAACCTTTAAGTCAGTATAATATCAATATTGTTCTGATACAAGTTGTTCCGGTAATTTCTTTCGGTATGGTAATTGCGTGCGTTGTATGTATTTGGTTTGTTTCTGTTAAATACCTGTTGTTTAAAAAAAATACTTTTCAGTCGATGAAACCCAACAATACTCCAAATAAATATGCGCACATATAGCGTTACATAAATGTTAAAACCTAAGCGAGTAGTTATATGCAGAATTACCAATAAAATTACTAGTATTGTCAACGAGTTTTGAGTATAGTTCGATTTCATCTATTTAAACTTTAATTTTCACCTAAAGTGGTAATTACAAGCCGTCAGTGGCCATTTACTTTATTTTCAACAACCATTGGTCTATTTTAGTTTCATTTACTAATTTCTTTAATTTTTTATTTGAAAATGCGGTAACATCTATCAGTTCTGATAAAATACATTTACCTATTTTATTGGATTAACTAAATTAGTAACTCGTCGTTATTTCATTTATATGCAAACTCGTATTATTTATTAAAAATTCCTATGTTGCAATTAGTTAGCCGTAATTGAGCAAATCCGTTGATAACAGCTGCTGCTATTTACGCGGTAGAATATTTTCAAAATTTCTAGACTTTGGTTGCAAGTATAAGGATGTATTTTTTGACGACTTCTCGTTATTACTTTCGCTTTACTTTAGTTTGTCGATATCCTATTGGGAATTGTTTTATGGTTAATTAAGTAGAAAATTCAAACCAAAGTTGTTATAAGTATCCAATTTCTTGGTAATATGAAAGCAATAGTGTTAAAATGAGATAGTATTTGAGAGAATTGTCTTCACTATTTTCCCAAATTTCTGAAAGATTCCGTTGATATTTTTTATTTATTTCCCATTTCTGTGCAGCTGTTATTGACGCAGAATTCACTCCTAATTGTCGCTTAGGTGGGCCCCAACACTAGGGTATGATTATAGAAATCAGAAAGAGTGAACCAAATTTCCACACCTTAAAATACTGTACATTATTTTTATCTAATAAGCCACGTGTTGATTAAGTGCGTAAAGTGAATTAAAATTTACCCTTATTATCGAATGTGATCTCAGATTTAACATATTACTCATCGAACTTTCCTAGCATTTTATATATTTTTTTTGTTTTGTGAAACAAAATAAGATTTATCTAGTAGTTGAAAGTTGAAATTAAATTGCCTTATTGATTTTAAAAATTAATTAGTGATTACAAACTTAAACATTCAGCGGTTGCGTAAAGTATTTGGAAAAATCGAACTGTTATCTATTTACAAATTGTGATTAATCAAAAACCAAAATTAGTGTTACACAATTATTAATCACCTCTTTACGTTTGCGTATGTAATGCGGGCATGATTTAGATATAACCACTCAATTAAATTTGTTTATTCGCCAAAGAGTACATTTATTTATTTAGATTGTTTTAATAAAAATTTAGCGAATCTTAAGTATCGATGAAAAATTTCTCATGTTTACATTGCGCTGGAACGTAGAGTTTCGACCTTTTATAATGAATTGCTTGTCGAATTTTTAAAATATTTGACATTCCCAATTCAATATAATTAAAATTTTGTATGTTTAATTTTAACGTTGACATATAGGGCCCGCCAAAAGTCTGGAACCGGTCAATTATCTCTGTTATTACTAGATATAAAAATTTTAAATTTTATACCAGTCAGTGGCTATGAAATATACATATTTTACAATCACCAAATCAGCAATTCCGTTTTCAATTTTTCTGGAAATGGTAGAAACTTTATAATTTTAAATATATTTTTACATTTTTAGTTAGAGAAGGTTTTTCTGATTATAAAAAGGTAAGACACAATAACATTATTATCAAGGTCAAATAAATAAAAATTGACTAAGTTATGAAAATTACCAATAAACCTATTCTAAAAAAATTCAATTGCGTTAATTTTTAGAATCTTCTTTTAACCAGAAGGAGAAGTTCCTTCAACCTTAAAGCCACTTTGTATTACGAGGGTTGCGTCTTATGTTGTTACAAATGACCACTAGATGTCGCTAGTGTAATAAGTTATTGCCATATTCGTAAAATTTGACATTTTGTATTGTAAAATCCGTGGCGGCT
>JAHWXV010525038.1:0-10877 GCA_024586415.1 Phrixothrix hirtus | reverse complement strand
TGAGCTTCATCGCTGAACAAAATTTTCTTGTGAAATTCGAAATCAACAGCAACTTCGTTTTGAGCCCATTCACCAAATCTACGGCGTGCCCGGTGGTCGTGCGGCTTGAATGCACGAGTTGAATTTGTAAGCGTATAAACCCAAATCTTTCCGCAAAATGCACTCATTTGGGTCTTCCTCGACACTACGCTATACAGCAGCAATCGCTTCTTCAGTACGCACTGTACGACGTCTCTGACGATGCGTGTTAGAGTAAAAGTGGTACGCAAACGATCCATGGTTGCTCGAATTAGTTGCTCTGATGGACGATTATGTCGACCGTAAAATGAACGAAGAGTGCGATGAGTTTCTCGAACTTGCAGGCGTTTTTCGGGTGTCAGTCTATTCATGATGAAATGGCAAATCAAACTAAACACAAAACAAGTGACAGCTGTCAAAATCGCGCACATATCAAAAAGTGTTCCCAACTTAAAGTTCTATACCTCTATAAAAAACACCCTTAAATTGTAGTTAAAAGAATGAGACATTGTACTCACGGGTCTAGAACATTTCAGCGCTGCCAATTCATCGCCGCTGGTTGTCCTCCGCCGGTTCATCGTCGGCTGTTTTATCGCAGTGAAATCTCTCATTATCGGACACCTATTGGACCTAAAAAATGTTCGACATTGGGAGGTGTCCGAAAAAGAGAGGACGGAGAGAATACACAAACTCTAATACTTATCGCTTTTTTATTACGTAAAAGCAAATTCACATTCATAATCTTATACTGTCCATTATACAGAATAGGAAAAACTAAATGAGGCTTTTTAGGAGACATTTGTTTTACAATAAATAAGAAAAACGTGGATAGTCTATTGCAACACCTATATTTAATATTTTGTTTATTTTTATATTTGAATTGGTTAAATACATTGATCGGTAATATTAATAATATAATTTAATACAAGAGAAATCTTTCCTAAAATTCTCATTTCATATTTCTTATACTATACATAATAAATACCTTAATAATTGTGGGCAACAAGTTCTCAAAAAGTTATAAATGTAGTAAAGGATTGCTTTCAGCGGTTTCGGCTTTAAGGCTAATACCCAGTATTCATGTAGAAGATTTTGACAATAAGCAATCTACAATCCCTTAACAAAAGACAGCCAATGTACAGAATATTTACTAATCATGATTACCTAATGTTTGGCAATTACAAAATAGTAAGAATATATTTCACAACGATCGATAAGTGTCAGATTTTAAATTCTACCGTTTATTATATTTTTCGAGGATTACGTTTGATGTATCATGGTCGTTTTAAATAAAGCCTTTTCAATCAATTTCTTAAGAACTATCTTGAATTTTGGTTTTAGGTTCTACCTCAACAATAGAAGCTTTAGTTGTATACATAACTAAATCTTTCGAAGAAATAGAAATGAGAAGTACTTATTGTAATCCCCAAATTTCCAATACCTATTTAAGGACGGGTCCCGATATCGGTAATAATTAGAATTTAAGGACAGAATAATATTCAGGTAATCAGATAGTTAACTATACAAGGGCACCTTTGCAAGATGCTCTTCAGTTCGTTCTAATCGTTTTGTATGAGTTTACTAAATGACAGAACAAATGTTGAGCAAACGAGGACTGTAAAAGCATCACTACGATGGACATTTATATGTATTCGATAAAATAAGTAAAATTGATAGTAGAGTTAGTTTTGACGGTATGAGCAAATGGGATATTGCAAAACAAGGCTTCATATAAAAAATTGTAAAGTGATAAAGCAACTAAATTTACATGCCCATGGCACTGCTGCCGTAAACGTGGAGGTTGCTACTGTTATCACCAGAATCAAATGTCGCACAGAGGAAACCGTTGAAAATCCGACACAATTAAACAGCAAGTGTTTGGGCAATTTATCACAAGCTTCTCAAGCTGCTAGTACTGCTGCAGCGTTATAAAATATATCGATCTTGTCAAGGGCTAGAAGAAAACTTTTTACTTTATGATAGTGGACCACATGATAACAATCGAATTATAATACTTAGTAGAGAAACTTGGCTGCTGCATCTACGGACATCGCAAAATTGGTTTGCTGACGGAACATTTTCGAATTCGCCGAGATTGTTTTCCCAAGTTTACGTACTTATGGCAAAAAACTAGAAGAAGTGCATCCTGTATTTTATGTACTCTTGCCTAACAAGCAATGTAGAACTTACGTACAAATGTTCGAAGCAATAAAGACTTTAATACTAAATTTGAATCCACTGTCAATCAGTTGTGACTTTGAACAAGCTTTAATTGTGCTATACAAGACTGTTTTCCTGGTGTGGCCATAAAAGGGTGCTCTTTTGACTTGATTAAAAACATGCAAAAACATTTGGCTGAAATGGGCCACACTACAATCTACAACAATGACCCGGATTTTGCTTTACTCATCAAAATGGTTATTTCCTTGGCCTCTATTTCCATCAATGCCTTAGATGGTTATGTGGATGATTTGGCAAACGAACTTCCAGCTAAACTACTTCCATTACTGGAATGGTTTGGAGACACTTACCTAGGTCGTCACTCAAGCGGAAGTTTGGAACTTGTACAATACTGTTTTGAATGATGCACACGAGCGACTACAAGCGGAACTGAGAGTCAATTATCCAACTGTTTGTAAGATAATCTTGGGATTACAAAGAGTACAAACAAGAAGAGCAACTGATTGCAGGAAATGAACCACCCGCGAAATTAAATGAAATTGAATCTTTGCGTGGGTTAGTACATAATTACCAATTTCGGAACGTGTAAGATATTAATTTGATTTAGATGATATG
The DNA here is from genome assembly GCA_024586415.1 of Phrixothrix hirtus. Taxonomy (NCBI): domain Eukaryota; kingdom Metazoa; phylum Arthropoda; class Insecta; order Coleoptera; family Phengodidae; genus Phrixothrix; species Phrixothrix hirtus. The sequence continues at coordinate 8,063 of JAHWXV010525038.1, read as the reverse complement.
AGATATAATTTGGTCTTTTTTTTGTAATAGATATGATCCCATGTTAACAGTTTTATTGTGATTATTAAATTATCAGCTTTTACTTTTTTATTGTTATTTTGAAATATAGACTGCCAACGGCATTTTAAAACTAATTATTTTGGCTTTATTTATCAGAATTATGAAATTTAAACATTAAGTTGAGTTTGAAAGCCTAAATTGTAAAAACTTGGCATTATCGTTTTAAAGAAATGAATATAATCATAAGGGTTTACCATATTAAAGCGTTGCAGCGGCGACGAAACGGCTGGCGATGAACCGGAGCCGGCGGGTAACGGGATGGGCTGAACTGGTGGCGATAAACTGTCGACAATGCCCGTACTCACTAGTAGGCCTACGTACTACAATATTTCTCACTTATACCTCACAAAATGTTTCACATCGTTGGTACGGTATTCTCTAGCTTGCTAGGATTAGTATCTTCAGTTTGAAGAATCAGAGCAGTCAGAGTCCCTGTGAAAGAAAAATATGCCTTTATGTCATGGAAACATAGTTTTTCTTTGTATACCATTTTTAAAAGAATGTTTATTTAGAGTTTGGCAGTTCTAATTTCATGTTTAGATAATCAATTTTGTTTTGCTTTTTTGGGTGATATTTAAAGCTTCTGTTAATACCTCCTATCGAATATGCGCAAGCTGCAGATTATAAAGTTTTTATCTAAGTACGCATGAACGTTGGAAGTAAGTTGAGGCATCATCGCACTCGAACGAAGTTCGCGTTCGAAAGCTAGTGGCGGAAGGGTTGATTAAATAAAACGCTTGTTCTGGTAGACGAGTTAAGGAGGAAAAGGGTATTTGCGCGTCCTTGTGTATATGTGTGTGTCCAGGCCCGCAAGTAACTATCAATTTGGATTGAAGACCCACGTTATAGATTTAGTGGTCGATTATGGACCACGCCGGTGTAGACCCGGGATATGAACAAGCGTACTCCCTAAGCAGCATCTATAACCACCCTCACCTGCATGTTGTAAGACGAGGTATTCGTAGAGTGTTGAACAAAAGGAGATAATTGTCTCTTACTCAGTACAAGGTATGTGTTGAAGCCTGTAGTTTTCACAGACCACTCCCAGTGCTGTATGTTCTCTTCTTGATGAGACATAGTTCCTTACCACGAAAAGAAGAGGGTCCTGTAGTAGATATAAACCTTAGTTTTCGGTATTAATACCCGAGGGTCATTGTAAGGGATATTGGTGTACTGTATTTTTTCCCATTGAAACTTAAGCAATGGAGGATGGTGGTAACGACGCCATACTCGCCCGTTGGGTTGACCGGTTAGATCGTTAATTTTGACTAGATTTAATTGGTAACCTTTATGTACCCTAAGCTAGTTTGTATAACTTTTTGATTTATTCCTATGCGGAAAGATTGCGCCGAATAATATTCGTAAGAATTGTGACATTCTAGTTTGAAATTAATTTGATTATACGGTCAAACGCCTTCTCAGTTAGTTGTTTTATTTTAAATATATTTAACTGTAAAGCTAGTAAAATCAGGAGCTGGCCCGAGTGGAACCTACGTCACATCTGAGGACGTGGAGTGGGACTTGTTCCTAACAGTGGATTAGCTACTACTTTATGGTTAAATAATCGCGAGCAACCAGTTCTGTATCGCTGGTTGACGCTTGTTGGGCATACCCCTTATCACAGATAGTGGTAGTGGCGCCCCAATCGACATACGCACCGCGGATCCCAGTATTGAAGGTGACAGAACTGTTAACAGCGATTCCTGCCGTTATTTTTGAATCCCCCCTTTCACACCTCAGTAGCATCAGTTCCGTTGACCAAGAACGTGGTCCGCCCTAGTGTCGATCAGTACCATTGCAACCGTTCCACGAATCATTTAATCTGCCTTCTATTCTAGATTTAATTGTTTTCCAAATGATACTTTATGCTAGAAATATGTAGAGCCTAACAAGAAACCTATTTATTAAATTATTGATTGATATGAGATTGCTAAGACAAACATAAAATGTATTTAGTTTTGCAGTAAAATCTAAAAATGTCCAAGACTGAAGTCAGAAGCATCCAACAACTAGGCCATTCCCAGCACTTAGGAAAGCATTCAGTACGACCTATAGCTTGGTGTGTTCAATATTTGCTGGCTTTATCTCGACCTAATGGATTCATAAAGTCTTATTGGCGAAAGGGAATATTGAAATAGAGAATGTAAATTTACAGCACTTTCATTCTTGAAACTCAATTTAATCATCTTTATCGATGTAAAAGTGGGTGGAGGATAAAAGAGTAAATAATACTTCCTAAAACGAGTCATACTTTTTTAATATGGAAAAGTGCTTGTGAACTATTGTTTTATTAACTACTTTATTGTCATTCTCAGTAATATAGTTAATGACAAAACTTCAATCTCAGAAACATCTATTAAATAAACATGTACCCCTTTAGCATCGGAAATGACGTACTGCTATAAAATTTCTGTCAGTAAATTGCAAACAAAGAGAGCACTTGCTGTCAACTATAAGCAATTGCTTAGAGTTATGATGGACCATGATTTAAAAAAATTTCGTAATTGATTTTGCTATTTAATTATAAAGCTACTTAAAGAAGCTAATAAAATGGGCTGTAAAAACTGACGCTAACAATTAGTTTTTATGTTTAGCAGCTTTAAAAGGTTTTCTATTTCTTATAATGTTCTTTTTAAAGTGATCCCTAGGTTTTCCTTAAATTTTGACAAATATGTATGCAATTCTCCGAAATTACTAAAATCTCATTGAATTGCAAGAAGTTATTTTTTAATTGTAATAGATTCCAATAATATAATGTTTATTAAATAATATATAACTTTCTAAAATATGAATAATGTAATCATGTTAAAGAGCATGATTTAATTATTCTAGTATGGAGACGTCAAATTTATTACAAAAAATTTATTTCCATCTCATACATAAAATATATTTTAGTCTTTCAATTTTTAGGTTTCAAAATTTCTAGACTACAAAAATAAAGGGATTTTGTTCTGTAATGAAATATATAAAGCAATCGTGAAGGAAGTAGCAATAACTATACCTTTTAATAAACGAAAATGTAGAAAATGTGTATTAAAAATTGGATTGCTAATGAAACAATGTATCATTGCGCAATAAGGAATAAACGCTTATTATTTAATAACGGTAGGTAAGAATTGAATGAAGTGTAAATAAAGTAAATTTTTCTTGAAAATTCAGTACACTAGACCGAGTATAATGAAAATATTTATCTAACTACTCGTTACTTACGTTGAATATGGTCGTTTCGGTATTTTTGTAATGATACAGGGAAATGCTACTTCATTAAACGACAAAACTGAAAGAATAGGTAGTCATTCAGGAGGTATTTTATATATTACCTTCTATAAACGAAAAACTCTTTTTTAAATCAAAAATACTAATATTTGTTTTATTCCTGCAACCATGCGTAACAGGTATTTATAACATTAATATAATATAATTTACAATTTGGTAATAGGACATTCTCAAATTATAAATTATTTAATGAGAGCTAAATTTTATTAAATTGTTAACGTCCATTTGTATCGGTCAAGATTATTTTTAATTACAGAAGAATTGTACTTTTCATTGCATGCTTTCTAAATTATAACCCTTTTGACGTCCTACGTCTCATGTCAAGGTAATCCTATAAATTCATTCAGCATATTTCTATTTCTAGAGCCTATGATTTATAACCGTTTCGCTAAGTTAAAAGACATGGCCTGTCCTAGTAATTTTAATTGCTGGTGTAAGCTACAAAAGGTTAATTTAAAAAACCTAAAATTATGGAACATTGCTTTGAAATTGGTAATAATACTTTTTGAGAGGTGTTAAAGTCACCTCTACAGCATCTAATAATTTTAAAACAAGACTTAAGTAAACACATTAGATAAAATGCAATAATATAAATTGTATTTTGAGAAATTATGTTGATTTAGACAACATTAAGCTTCCTTTAATTAATAGAGATTTAATTTTTAAAAATATGTTGAATCCCTTTGACTAGTTTGTTAACATAATTGTCAAACTAATTTCACTATTAGATTGTGGTTGATAATGAAGATAAATAGTTGCTTCGTTTGTTTAGATTTATTAGTTCAGGCAATTCTTGTCCGGTTATCAAGTTAATTTGAATTGACAACGTTTTAAATTTTTGGTTTTTGTAAATGTCTCTTCTAGTAATTACCAGTTATTTAGGTAGCGTTTACTGCATATTTTGATTTCAGGACCTATTCAGAACTGCAAACAATGAACCACACAAAAGTTATAATTATAACATTGGATGTAAGGACAGAGTATGTCAGAAAAAGATGATTCAAATGTACGATCTAGTTTCAAATATAAAGTAACCGATAATTTTTCATTACTTGCTACAAAAAACAAATAAAATCAAAAGTCATCTACTTAACAGTTATGATATTTCGTTAGGGTACGAACAAGGACGCCAATTATATAGGTAGGTAATTGATGGGGAAATTTATTAATTACGTTTTAAATAGAGCACAAAAGATAATGAAAGCACTAAATGGGATTATTTATTTATTAATATCGATAAAATAGGATAATGATGTAATTTGACCGATTGAAATGAAAAAGTACTATTTTACCGATTTTTTTAATCTACCTAGAATAAAATGACCACAATCAATCCGTAACAAAACTATGACTTCCTACATCTAAAAAAATTAACAACTTTAATGAAATTCTCTTCTGAATGGAAAGTTACAAAAAAAATAAAATCTTTGGAAATTAACAAAAACTTTACATAAACAAAATTAATTTTTTTACAAAAATGGAACTAATATAAAAAATTATCCTGGTGATTTAATAACGGATTGGTCCCTCTCATGCGCGTATCACAGCTTCTCACCGCCTAAGCATACTTTAGATGAGGAAATTAATAGTTTCTTGGGGTATATTTTCCCATTCCTCTTAAGGAGTAATTGCAACCTCTGCTAACGTCTCAGGGGCGCGGTCACGATCAATAATTTGTCTCTGAAGTTTATTCTAAATGTGTTCTATAGGATTACAGTCAGGGGACTTCGTAGGCCAATCCATTCGTTGAATATTGTGATTAATTAGTGCTTTATTCACAGTATGGGCACGGTGAGCTCGGGTGTTGTCGTATATGAGGACGAACCCCCGTCCAAAATTTTGGAGAAATGGGATAACTTCTGGGAGAATACGCAATGTTTTATAATTTTCAGCGTACATGATGCCTCGTAGCAATGTAATAATCTTCGTGCGATCGTTCGTAATGATACAGCCCCAAACAGTAATACTGCCTCCACCAAAAGCCGCCTGTGGAGCCATTATTCGTTCTTAATATCATTCTCCGGGAAGTCAGAATACTAGCATTCGTCCAACAGAATGATGTAAGGTGTATCTTGATTCATCAGTATAGAGGCAGCGTACTCACTGCTGAACTGGCCAATTTAGGTGTTCATGAGCCCAACGTCTTCGTACTATAAGATGGTGTCTGAGTAACATGGGGCACTTTGCGCGTCTTCTAGCATGAAGGTTCTGTTCATTTAACCTTTTCCCGACCGTACAAATAGACACTTGAACATAAGTCGCGTTTTTAAGAGCATTATTGATTTGACGGGCACCTTGCGATGGATTTTGTCTAGTCATAGTACTTAACAAAACGGGTTTGGGCAAGTGTCGTAAGACGTCTACGGCTAGCTCCATGTGTATAATTGATATTACCTGAGTTATTCACCTATGTAGTGCTCTAAAAATGATTTTGGGCGAAACTTCAAAGATTCTAGCCACCTGGCTTTGAGTTTTGAATTAGACGCAAGGCTGTTTGCAAATCATCACTATTTAGTGGACGCTATGGCATTATCTTTATGTGTTATCATTTTCCAATAACCACAAATAACCACACAGATTATGGAAAAAATAACGCAAACCACTTTTTCACAAAAGAATGAATTCTTGTAAAGATAAGAAACACGAGGTTGTTACTTAGTTTGACAACTACTAGCAATTGGTTAAGAGCATTATGGCTTAATACGGCAACTTGTTAAGATCCTTGGGTCAAATAAAAAACTATAACCAAAGAATTGGTAAAATAACACTTTTCCATTTCAATTAGCCAGCAGTTTATATGAGAATTCGCTAAGACAGGCTATTCTTAATATAATCACAACTATTGCTACTAAAATTACAAAAGGGTCATGCTGTAGTTATCGAGATACTCGAAGCTTGGTAGCTTATTAAACTTACGTTTTATTTTAATTTTTGGAAGTAACACCCCCCCCTAGCTTTTATACATTTGTTCAACCTTACGAAAGGTCTCAAGCCACTCTTCTTTTGGTATCTGCATTATCTCATCCTCATAAGTTGCAATTGCTTCTTTATATAAGTTCAGTTGCACTAACCACGTTGTGGGATGACGGGTTATTCGGATACCATAACAAACCACATCATTCAGTGTTTCGTCGCTTGACAAGAATAAAGTAGTAGGGCAATAGTGTTTGTATTGATGCCAATCCAATGCCTAAGCTTTTCCCTATTTTTAAATATGTAATACCTAAATTTTCTTTCACTAAATTTTTTACAGTAGGGAAGTTTTCTGCGGTAACTGCAATTTAAGGTCTACCGGTGCGGGGTGCGTCTTTTAATAATTGCCGTCGTCTTTTAAATTCAGCGTACCAATTGGATTTTGTGGTCCGTGAAGGCGAAGAGTCTCCAAATGTCACTTATAAGTTTGCTGTAAAGTCGCACCTATCGAGTTCGACCCCGTTAACTAAAAATTACTAACACAATAACAGTAAGTCAGTAACTAGGGGTTTGATATGTTTGTTTGCTACTAAGGTGTACTCTTTTAAATAGTGGAGGTTGCAACGCAATACGACCACTAGAATGCGAGAATCTCAATTATTGTAGCATGGCACTCGTACATTACCACTTATAGCAGCTTCATATCGTTTGTGACGGGACTGTAAAGCTGTTATGAATAATTGGATGGCAAATCATTTCAACACCTTGAAAGTTCCTCCTCGGGTCCATCTCCAACTTAACATTGACGGCAGAATTTTTCAAGGTATCACTTTGTTTCTGGCAATCGAGAATGAAGACTGAATAGTTCTTAAATTTGACATAATTCATTGTAGGTTCAATGTTCTCCTTGTCGTAATAGTCTCTTTGAAAGTTTAAATAGTTAGCTTATGTTTGAGAATAGTCGTTACTGTCGAAGTTAAGATGCAGGGCACTTTTCATAATTCAAGTAGAGCGTCAAATTTGAGAGGTCGATATTCTTAAATTCGAAAGCATTTGTCATGCTAGCTTGTCGATCCCTTCTAAAAGCAATATACCAAGTATCGCTTCTCGTTAGCCCAAGGGCCGGAAGTTCTTCAAGTTCCCAATGTCGATAGGCTATCGAAATGACGGAATTTGAATTAAAGTAGCTGTACAAGTTAAGTTTGCCTCGTCACTTAGAGTTATACGTGGAATGTTCTAGGAAACATTAGACAGCGTAATTGTACACTACGATTAGCTATTGCAGCAATTAGGATGAGTTCGACTGCAAATTACAAACAGAGACCTCATATTGATAGTGAGTCCCTTGTATATTTCAGCAAATCCAAAGGTATGTTTTAGCAATAAAATGCTTTTCCTGGATGCTAAATACATGTTGATTTTGAATTGGGTATTCTTTGTGACCTACACAGGAAAATTATTCTTTTTGGACATTGTATATTAAGAGTAAACTTTTACTGCAAACGATATTCCTAGTATTCTACACACGTAAACTCTCTGACTCGCTAGCTGATATCGAATCTCTTCGAATAAGGACCAGGGGAAATTGTTAACCATCGAAACCTTTATTTCCAATGTAGGCAACCGCTTTAATTGATCGCTTTAGGTACATGTACTGCTATGTGTGTCAGTTATCAGATCTTGACTTTGAATTTAAATTTGTATTTCAACAAACTATGCAACGGCTCGAGTTCCGCGGAGGGAAAATTTTTCTAAAAATGTAACTGTTCCGAATATGATTGTCTCATACTTCTTCATATATATATATATATATA
>JAHWXV010525035.1:0-14350 GCA_024586415.1 Phrixothrix hirtus | reverse complement strand
ACAAATGTTTAAAAGTTTATTGACTCATTAAATATAGATATTTTTTTTACGAATAGTTATTTTATGAAGCGTCCGATTATACGCGTGAGCCAGTGTATATGTGCAAAGTTTCAAAATTCACATTATACGATGTTCCCTTGGTAGCAGATTTTATAGAATTCTATATGTAGCAATATAAATGTCGATTGGAACGATTAAACTTTGATTTTTGTCTAATTTTAGTAATTTATAGTTCAAAAACGTCGACGTGAAAATTAAAATGTGTTTTAATGCCGCATCGTTGATTATAAACTCACTATTAATATTATTTCACACATGAATAGGTCTTACGCTCAGTTTGCTCATGTTACCATTGTCGGTTCTAGCTAACACAATTATATATGCAAATGAATTCATCATTACATGCAGGGATTTTAAACAAGAGCCATTGTTTACGGTTATGTGCATAAGGGCTGTTTATGTTAACTCGCAATCGGCCTATCTTTGATCAATTGCCGCCATTGGTGTACGCTAAAGAAGTGTCTTACTCTGTTTTACATAATTGATAAATCTAGAAATGCTGTGGGTATATTTTATTTATTTATTAGCAGACTTATACAATAGCAAATGTGAACGGTTATTTCCTGATTTACGGCATTTTAAAATAAATTTCTTAGCTAATAAGTAGATATGCTTGGGTATGACTCATGCTTCAAATCCGTGTGAATTAATATGCAGTAAATAATAACATTATTCAATTATTCAATTATTAATGTCCAACACATACATAATATGGAATGCAACTAACGTGTATTGTAATAAATTATTACAGTCGACTATTAGATTAAATTATAAAAAGCACTATTTTCAACAGTGTTGTTAGTGTCCGAACTTATATAATCAGTATTAATCATAATGGGATGTTGCACAATATCAAACTGCTTTTCTGTATTCCACCACTCTTCACGTTTAATATATTTTTGACAATAATTTTCATCTACCTTTTGTAACGATTCTATCCAAATGAAATTGACATTTTCTTCCAATATTTTTATTATAATACTCCCTACAAAAATCTCATATTAATTCAAAAGGATTAAACTGACAATGATATGGCAGTAATCTTTATGACTATTCGTTGCAGCCACTTCATCGATTTCAAATAACGATGGTTTGGCATTTTCTTTAATTCATTGTACACGTTTTCTTTGTAAAATTTCAGAATTAGAACCAATATTGTGTCTTTATAAATAGTTTAATAATTTTTCTTTTGTTGATGATATATTAGGAACCTTTTCTGCTAATTTTGAGTGCTAGCTAGTATTATCTAATATAATTAAACTTAGTTTGCTCAGATTAGGAAACCAATCATATTCAAACCATTTTTTAAACAATTCAGCACACATATCGCCGTGTTAATCTGAAGTTTGGGACTTTGTTGAAAATAAAGGGAACCCCATTTTATATAAAGTCCTTTTTATTTCAGGAATGTAACACAATGAATTTTAAAGGACGATTAATGTAATATAAAATTAGTAACTCAAATGTTACAATTTACAAACTGTTTTGTTTCTTCAACAGGTTTTTCTTTATGTTTTGGCGTCATGCCAACTACATCTTGTAGAATCCTGATAAAAATCCAAGTTTCGCCTAAGAATATAGGAACATGTAATTAGTCTTTGTTCTTTTTAAAGTATTGTCTTACAAATCGTACACGATTTACAGCAATGTGTTCTAGTTCCAATAATAGTCTACTTTAGACAAAAACACAATCGTAGGTAAAAGCCTTTTTAAACTACTTTTACTAAATGTATAAATTATATTGGATAGTTATTGCTGTAATGAAACTGTAGTAACATCAAGTCCTAAAATACACCGAGCCAGTATTAATTTTATATGCTAATATTATAATATTCCGTTTTGAATGCATTTCATAAATTTCTTATTTGGTAGCATCTTTCATAATTCTTCGACGTCACAAGATTTGCGTTTTATACATTTTTTGGCTTTTAGTAGTTTTGGAAACTAAATATGGAAGTTCGTTGCTGTTTTTTGCATGTGAGAAATGTTTCTTTATAGTAGAAACGCTGTTGATGCTTATTACACAGTCTTCCGCAGTACTCTATATTTAAATTAATTATGAATAACAAATTTGTATAAATGCCTGCATTAGAGACTCAAAAAGAATAAAAGCCCCTTATTATTACATTCGGGTTCAAAATAACGAAAGACATTTATAACTAATGAGCAGTTTGCAACGAAAGATGTTTGTTGTGTAACATTTTAAGTACAACTTCCTGAAAATTAAAAATTTCACAGTAATTCTAATAAAATGCATGTTCTTTCCTTACAATTGAAACGCGACGTAAATGTAGTTTCAAAAAAACTGTTTTGTTAAGCTTTATGCAGATGAATTAGAATGAGATCGAAACTATTATAAACAATAACAACCGAAAACTAACCACATCCTTGTACGTCAGTTTACGTTTCAACTACAACACACGTTTTTCGTTAAGCTCGCTTGATACATACGTATCATATATTATTCCTTTCTAACTTGTTATACGCGTAGATATACTTACGAATACACAAATCACTATATCGGATTCTACGCTGAATCATACCCAAGCTTATTTGGTGCCAACTATGCTGCGTTACCTTAATGGTGGGTGAATTATTCAATAAACAAAAATTATAATTATTACTGTACACACGGAAATAGACATTCTGAGTCGACTATGTTTATCGATATACTTTGTTATTAGTTTATCATATAGTAAAGCTTACAGACGGCGCTGTTCTTGACTTCTCAACTACTACGACCACCAGATTTCTTAAATTAAGCGAAACCTTTGCTTCTCATGTTTTTATCCCACTCATCTGAGGCGAACTTTTATGATAGGTACTTTATATCTCACATTTATTCTCAATTTTATCGTAACTCTTATTCAAGAGGTTTTAGTCAATAAATTGTCATTTGTGTAAGATATAGCTGAAACGGGAGGTTGATTTAAGGTCTTTTGCCTCAGAAGGTGAACTCTTAGCAAAAAAGATCGCGTGCACTATTCCGCATGTTAAACTACAGATGTAACGAAATTGAAATTAAATGTTAGTCTATTTGAAAACGTCCCAATGTGGTTCATAGCATACAGTAAAATTAAAAACAATTAAATTTAAATATCATTTATCAAATAAACATAAACTAGTTTAAACGAATTAATTACAATAACAACTACAATAATAATAATATTTATTGTATATACCACTACAATTCTGTATAATACACAAAAGACTAGGAGTTCAGCAGAGCTGAAAATGGCTAAAAATGTGAAAGCAGAAGCTGATTATTGTAAATAAACTAAACTTCTAATTAACTGAAGCACAAATAGTTTGATCATAGGTATATCTAAAGAAAGTATAGTGGTGCCCTTATTAATCAAACTTCGTTCACAACCACAAAATTAATATTTTAAATTAACACTTGAAATTAATATTTAAATAAACGTAGGATAACATTCAGCGTAACGAAATTAATCTTTAAAATTAGTGAAAACTGCACTGAACTTCGTTTTAGTCATCTGCTGATTAATTTATAAAACAACCAAAACTTCTATTCTTCCATTTTATATACCCACAATTACATATATAACCCCAAAAATTAATGTTTATGTGTAGTTGTAGGATATAGGTATATCCATTTATCTATATTTAAAATTTAGGTTATGTTAGGGTTACCTAAATAAAATGACAATTAAATAATTAACTCTTGCTCATGCTCCACCTAAAATTAATCTATAAAAGCTTGTAGCATGCTAACTGTTGCGTTAAGTAATAGTTTTAACGAGTAATTTCAAATGTTGTGAATGGTAACAATGTAAAGTATTGTGCAAACTCGTACATTAAATATCGAATATTAATTTTGAGGTTGTATATGTAACTTTAATATATGCACGTGACAAAAGCAATTAAGGTATTTGGTAACAACGTCGGTGCTAATTGGTTAATTTCAAAAATAGCAATTACTAAGCTTTAATAATTAGAACAAGGTGATGGCGACACAATTTACGCTTGTGATTCGATAGTTTATAAAGAACGATAACTGGGCGTCTTCTAACACGCAAGATTACTTACAGGCCTTTATAGCTAGCTTGGGCTCTAGGTTCTGTATGCGTAATAGCAAATGAATCATCTTTAAACAAGAGATCGCTTGCATTTTGCTTTCGTCGCATCAACTTATATATACTCCGGTGAAAGCGATTATTTATTAATTTAACATATTTTAAATTGTTTTTAATAAGTTTATGTATATTAATTAATTGTATATTAATTGTTTTTCTGTATTGCTACATAGCATACTAACGCATTAATTTCTTTACTTTTAATCATTAGTATAATTAAATTTATAATTGCATTTAAAAGCAAAGATAAAATAGAGTACCTTCGGGACAAAGCCAATAAATTGTGCATTCGGTTATTAAGTTATGACTCAAGAATATGTGGCAAATGAACCGTTGCTCTATCGACAAAACATCAGATTTACAAAAATCATGGCGTACTCTATTTTATCTCATTGATATTGAATAAAATGCCTCCTTAGATGTTCCTCGAACAAATAAGGCATAGTGACACAAAGAATAGTTCCTGTTATTAGAAAAATGCATAAAACGCAGTTACTAGAAATGCAAAAACATAAGTAAAAAATCCTAATCTGTAATTTGTATTTATTATTGCACCAGCATAATAGATACTAAAATAGTTTTGTACAATTAAAATTGTTTTAGTAGTCATAATGCACCTCGTTTGTGATTTGCAAGAATTAGATTTTATTTACCATAATTCATTTCGAAGACGTAATATTAATCTCTGTGACAATTTTCTGCTTTAAAATAATTTTTTATTATTTATTTGATTCTACTAAAAATAAAAATTTCAATTTAATCTGAATACGTAAACGTAAGGTTTTCCTGAAAAGTATAATAACTAATACTTGATTTAAATTGAATATTTATTTCTACGTATCACTTACGTGTATTGTGAATATACCAAGAAAACTTGTGTCAGGGATTGTACTTCGGCTATTCCCTTTCTACGGCACTGTGTTCTTTCTGTTTTGCTTCGCGCAGTTCAGAGACCAAGCTAAAATAGTCCTCTGTATGTTTACCAAATGCCATACAATACAAATTTTAAACGAAACAAATGAAATAAACGGAGGAAAAATGCACGGACATGACCTGCAGCATCGTTAACTATTTTAGTGTGTGATCAAGGGTTAAATTGTTACATAGTTTTATTATAATGTTAATATAGGTCAACACATGTCCTGATCAACCGGAAATAAGAAGGGTGAAAGATGAAAACCCAAAATTAATCACGTCGTACCATTGCCCAAAAATCCACATTAATCATCTATTTCGTCTGTATGTTCCCATGTGATGTGACCTACAACTATGCATGTCAATCAAAAGAACTGATACTCTGAATAATTGAAATTAACGCTTACTTTTCTTTATGACAAGATTTATGAAACGATTTTAATAAAAATAGAATTATTCTAAAAACAAAAATAAACGATACTTAGTCAAAACATGGCGACTTCTACGTACAAGTTGAATTCCACGTCGGAGTCTCACCAGAAATTGAAGCACCGTGAAGCGAGCATCACCTAAACGAATTTCAAAGGACAGTAGTTAAGGTGAAACGATAGTGGGGTGTCGTGTCTTAAAGCGTAAATGTTTGACATAAGTTGACGGATTACTTTACGGTCATCATTGATTAAAAAGCAATCCGAAGACAACTTAATATAATGCTTAAGTTCAATGATTTCTTGCGACATTTTAAACATTGTTGCTCTAGAAATTCATCTTCCATTCACAACCAGTTGCCCCCAATTGGGTGGAAGTTGAAAACTACTTGCCGACGGTGCTCTGTGGTGTTTGTGGATTATGACGATTTAGAACATAATAGTGCTGTCAAATGATCTCCACTTGCGGGACTTGGTCGTTTTATAAGGTGGTCCCAGAAATTAAAATTAGTCTTCCTGGTTTTCGTTTTCATAATTATTTTAAGAGAACATTAAATTTAAAGTTATTTAAAGTATTATCTATGTAGCGCTGAAGTTTAGTTCCATTGGCTTTCGATTGATTTTAATTGGCATTTACTGTTATGAATTTAATTAACATCTCTATATTTGCGCATGGAAGCTTTTGAGAAGTTGTAGGTTCAAAATTTTTCTCACTATTCATTCAAATCAACCGACAAGAATGAATATTACACGTCTTATTGTGAGATAACATTCACGAGCCAAGAAAAAGGAAAGGGTATTATGTCAAAACAATCGGAAGCCTCTCAAACGATTATCAAATTTCATTTCACTATATCTTAAACCTTATTGAACAAATTTACAAAATCTTTTCTATAATAAATTCTGAGGATCTTTTGTAAATAAAATGTACATGTGATTTTGTTATGGGCCTTCCGATTACAAATGCTAAGTCGAATTGAAAGTTTTGGCAAAACAATCGAGAAAATTAAAATACACTAAATGCAATAATATTAATAATGTAAAAATAGGAGAATAAAGTAGAGCCTATATTCAAAGGACCATATGAAGCAGGTGAGATAGTTGGAACTAATAAACAGGATTAAGTTATACTATGATTAGAAAGAGAAGAAACTTTTATGAAAAAATAAATAATACTAAACTTTTTTTCAATCTTGAAGGGGAAGGTGTAGTGTATAAGTAGTAATTACAGAACACGGTGGAGTAAGTTAAGTAAACTATGACTACAATTGTAAGTATTAGGAATACTTCGCATTCCATATACTAAGCAATATAGTAAACAGGTAATATCATAGCCTTGTTGGCCTAAAATGTTGTAAGATTAGGGAAATAATGTAAACTAATTAGGACCAGTTAGCTATAATTTACAGGATAAGAAGATGTAAGTTCTATTAATTATAAATCTACTCAGTGACAGAAATTGCAGCACCAAGAAGGGGTTGGAATTTTCAGATGAAATTTGGTAGGAATATTCATCTGTTATAGTAATAAATGATAAAAATTTGGGACGAAAATCTTTATTAGTTAAACAAAATTTTATAATAATTATTAATAAGTGTCGTGCGGCCTTGCCACGTTAAAGTTGGCCAAACCAGTGCGTACAATCTTTACAAGAAGGTTCACGCTTCGCAGCAAAAATAAAAGGAAAATGTCCAGCCGGCCCTAGTACCGCGGAGGCTAGGGAGTGGGGTGTAGTTACTTATAGAAAGAATATGGTCGAAATAACCAGCGAACAAAATATCGGGGTTAGCAGGTGCAAGTCTCGCTCCCAGTGTCGCTGGAGGAAATCTTGGATTCGATGTTGACGAGCGCCGGGTGGTCCCGAAACTGGTACCAGCTCGCGCAAGGAACACCTAAAATACCTAAAGAAAGGAAAGAAATTGGGCGCAACACACTTGTAATTCGAAAACGCTAGTGTCAATCTCGACGCACAAGAGTGAAAACGTCGTAGATTAAATCGGCGATAAAAGTTGGACTTAAAATTACTCATAGATACTCTGCTTCACACAATTAAGGTTATGCAGAAAAGCATTAGCAAAAATATTAATGAATAAGCTGAAAGAAAAATTAATTACTGTACAAAAGTACATAAATGAAAAGAAAAATCAAAGTAAGGATAAGAACAGTTTATTTTCGTTCCAGAAAGCAATATTGAACATCTAGCAAACGTGTAGTTTATAGAAATTTTTTAATTGAACATATCAGTCAAAATTCAAACAAATTTTGAGGACTGCCTGTATAAGTAAAATAACTAGTAAGGTACACAATTAATAGAAAAATGTTGGCGACCTCAAGCTAAATTAACACATGTGTGCTGCAAATTTATAGTATCGAGCCTCGTTATCGCGCACATGTTTAAACGGTCAGAGTAAAACTTAAAATATAGAATTGGAAATAGCAAGATTTGAAACGGATAAATATTAGGTGTTCGTGAACTTAACTACCCTAATTTAAATTAAATGTAAAACATCTATTTGAGGTCAAAGAATCTAAAAAAAAAGGAATTAACAATTAAATTAATTAAATTGTTGGTCGTGCGTCACTGCAGTGAAGAACGGCTTTGATGTTTAAAATTCGTACGCAGTTAATTAAATTTAGTTTTATCCAAGAACGCCTTTACATAAATCATAAGATATAAAAATATATTCGAAGCAACAAGTAAAACTATCAAAGTAAGTTAATGTTAGGGGGCCGTGCAACTATACGTGCGGCTCGCTGCCGCACTCGGACTATGAATTCGGCGTCGAGCGCTAATAACTGGTCGTTGCACTTACAAACGGATTTTACTATTATAAAACAATTATTAATTAGTTTCAAAATTATTAGCAGAATATTTACAAAGTTAAATAATTATAATGATTAATTATGCCTAATTTTACTGTAGCACAAAATAATAAACTGTAGGAAATAAATGTTCGGAACGCAAAGTAGCAATTAGCAGGTCCCAAAACGTAGCGAGCTTACGCCATCTTCGGCGGATGCTAGTAGAAAAGTTAAGATAAACTGACCTGGATGGTAGAAGTTTTCAGAGAAAGACGGATTTTGTCCTTAAAAAATCTAAATTATCGCCTCGAGGTTGCGGAACGGGTGTTTTTAGCAAAACCGTTGGTCGTCGCACCAGAGATATAGAGAAGTAGACCCAAGGGGCGGCTCGGGTACGGAGGAACAGCAGATCGACCACAGTGAAAGGAAACCCTCTGAAGTGGAACCTCGGGTTCAACCAGAAGCAATTGGCGGCGTTAAAAGCATATCGGCGAATACCCAAATTTATCGGGCATTTTAAATCCCATACTTAAAACACTAGAAAATAAATAAATATAAATCAATCAACCAACCTTGCAAATAACTAAGGGATGCCAACTCACCCTAAAAATGTAGGTGTTTTATCTCAAGAAGTAGAGTAAACCATAAAGGTTATCGTAACTAGACGGAGCGGAAACAATCACGTGCGTCTTCCACCAACAATTAACACACAATGCCTTTCGGCACGCGGCGGGATCAAATAACAATCGTCGCGAATGCAAATAAATAAAGACGGAGTTAGGCAACCCAAAGCGCATCTGAAAATTAACGACGTGAAAAAGATGCAACTAGTAAAAATTGGTCGGTCTTAAAAAAAGACTGTTACAGCCTCTCTGATTTACACACTCATTTACACGCCGATGTATTGACTGAATAAGGTGATTTATCTCGTCTTGGGGTAATGCCTCTCATGCAAGTTGCACCTCATGTGTCAAGGTCTCCAAAGTCAAAGGAGAACGTTGCAAATTTAGCAACTCTTTACCCATTATATCCCATACATGTTCAATGGGAGAAAGATCTGGAGATCTTGGAGGTCAGGGCAAAAGATGACTCTGGGCCTGCTCAAAGAAGTTTAAGGAAAACCTTGATACATGTGGACTTGCAATACCTTGCTGGAATAATGGATCCTCGAGCTCTTGTAAGTATGGCAGATGATGTGTTCCAACTACCTTCGTAATACACCATTGTGATGTCATATTTCCTGGAATGAGAACCAAGGGAGACCTGATGCCATAAGTATTCGCACCTCAAAGTATATCACTTACAGTTCGGTGTACGTGCCTCTCAACTGTAAATCGAAGATTCCGTCGTTCACCCCGTCCTCTTCTGACTCTCATACAATCGTCGTGCATTCCTAAATAAAATCTAAATTCGTCACTAAAGGTGACACAACGCCAAGATTCCAATGAGATCGTTCATTGCACCATTGTAACTGTTGCTGAAAATGTTCTGAAGTCAAAGGAAGCACATTAATCACCAACTGCCCAAGTAGGGGAAAATTGTTCTCTAAATGCCAGTTGTCTTAAGCGACGATTTTGACGTTCATTCTTTCTTTTTGAAGCCTCGATTCCTATTTTACGATGTTCTTCGCCATTTTCAAACCATGCACCGATACACTCGCATTACAGTAGGCCGATTTCGATTTACACGGTTAGCAATTTACCCAAATATAGAACCAGCTTCGTGTAAACCAATAATTCGATATCTGCCAAATTCGCTTAATTGACGGTAATATACTCGTTGCCGTACTCTAGGCATGATCAAACAAACAGAATACGTTAACAAAAGAACAACAACCAAAATAATGTCAATTATCAATGAAAAAGATCAACATATCGTATGAAAAACACACACCAATAAGTTAGCAAAAAATTATAGCAACTGCCAAATGTGACGCTATCACATTACCACTTGATCCCAAAAGTTAATCAATTATTACTTTATGTCAGCCCAACAGATCTACAAACTTTGATTAAGAAAGTTCTACTCTTTTTTGGTGTTGCAATTTCTGTATCACTGAGTATAATTATTACCATCCAGACTTTGTTTCGTCTATACAAATTCCCAGGAAGGGTATTTTATTATAATCCTTGATAGTCTTTTAAGAGCTATTAACTAAACGAAAACTAAGTTTATCGCTACTGTAACTAAACAAAAACTAAGTTTGTCGCTACTGTAAAGCAAAACAAATACAAGTTGTGCTTGGGTACATATTAAAATTTCAAGGATCACGATATTGGCAACAACATTAAAATAAAATAGTACACTTTACATTATTTACAATAAAAATTTACCAAGATACTTCTAGGATTAGTTAATTATTTCTTTAAAGTCAAGGTTGCCCCAAAATGCTGAAGAAAATTTAAATGATATATTTCAACAAGATTAGATGTGCGGCTTCCCCTCAGGTGAACAACTCGGAAGAATGAACATGAAACTAACCTTCCTCGTTTTGTTGTTGAGTCATCCCTTCCGGATAGGAGGGTGTGACTTAACTTAAAAATTGGGAAGGTAATCATCATTTGAAGTTAATATGAAAACACTAAACGTATTTTTAAAAAATATTTATACTATTAACAATGTACGGCTGTTTAGAAGACATGTTAAAATCTTACTTTGTTTGAAGCAGTCGAAGAGCGCGTAGCTTAATTTTTAGATATCCCGCTTAAAGGCGCATTTATGTACTAAGTCAACAGGTGCGTTTAAGATCATCAAGGGGCTTGGTGTGTATTGTTAATGCGAGTATTTCGGTAGCAGAAGGTATAGCTGCTACATTATTATCACATAAAGCTTCTAAAATAAAATTGTCACCCATTTTGAAGCTTTTTGCGATTCCACTTTATAAAAATGAGGTTACGAAAATATTATCTTATACAAACATTTGGTTTTAAGTCAGCTATAGTGTTCAATGTGCACAAAGCAAGCACTTTCAGTAAAGCACTTAATTACTTGGTAATCTTAAGCGCACCTATTGTGCATTGAAGCATTCAAATGTTGTAGTTGTAGTAGAGTTATTAATTACTAGAATACCAATAATCTAAGCATGTGCGCTGTTGAGAGAACGACAATGGCTGGAATAAAATATCAATTTAACTGCCTACTTGCATCTTATTAAATATGTAACAATATAATAATTTTTTATACGCAATAAAATTGCATCCTGTAATGGAATTAGCTAAGTAGCAGGTAGATGCGGTTTCAGAAATCGTCCATTCTATTAAGTTTCATAAACCTTAGTCGTTCCCTCGGGCACTAGAGTTCAGCTACTTTTTATAATTAATTATAAGTTTTACTACTTCCTTTATTTGTTACGTACGAAATTTGTTAAAGTACCTATGTATGTTTTTATTTTTTGTCAATGAGCATATGTATTGTTTTAACAGTAGGTATTAAAGGAGCACCTCATTACTTCAGTTTTAGTTAATAAAATCATTTGTGAAATTAAAATAGTACATTATGCAACAACTGGAAGAAGTTACATTTCAACTGAGAGATCGTTCTTTTGGAAAAAATATTTGAGCAGTTTGAAATGTCTTCTACCATGCGTTGCATACTATTTTTTCTACAAAATTTTGAAATAAATTGAAAATAGAACGTTATTGTGTAAACAGCACGCACGCAGTTGAAATGCAACTTCTTCCACTTGTTGCATAATATACTATTTTGTACTTTTGGGAACAAGAAGTCACATTTAGTCACTTATTTCAATGGTTAAAGCGACACTTTTATTCTCAAGGGATTAAAATTTTACTTTAGTGTTATGGGAGATAAAGTAAATTTAGACCGGCATAAACAAAGTAAAACGACAGCAACAACAACATTAATCAATTAAAATTCCATATAGCTAAAAGTATTACTATAGCACTTTGCAAATAAAATTTAAAAAGCATTTTCAGTGAAGTATACATTAAGGGGTTTGCGAAATTAAACCGCTGCATACCGATTGAGTATTCCTTCTCTATTTTTCATTAATGACTGTTATGGGACAACAGAGATGATATTTCGGTAACTATTTACTATAGGCGACCATCCTCCAATAACGTTGACTTTGAAATATGTTATCAAGGGCATGGCCCTGAGTAACCTCCAATAAGTTTTAGCCGTCGCTCGCCCTTCGTTAAAAAGTTATAATCATAAAAAAAACTAAATATTTCGTCACATACAGCAGTTGACTGGAAAAACTTTTGTAGAGAGGTAATTTATATTTACTTTATTTAATTACATTCAATTTAATTATAACAATCTGTCTTCTTAGCTCATGAATGAATGGTTGATAAATAACCAAATCCAAATTGGTGGAGAAGGAATTATTGTCGAAATTGATCATGAACAAACTTTTTATGATTATAACTTTCTAACAAAGGGCGAGCGACGGTTAAAACTTGTTGGAGGTTAGGTTAGGTTAGGCTAGGCTAAAATGTGTTGGAGGTTACTCAGGACTATGCCCTTGATAACATATGCCAAGGTTAAAGTTATTGGAGGTTGGTCCCCCTACAGTAAATAATTACCGACATTTCTACTGTTGTGGAAGGTTTAATTATTGTAAACGCCTATTAATAAGTCTAATGAACTGTTAATGACAAAATCATGCAATTTTTGATTTCAAATTTTTTGAGAATGCAAAAATACTGTATATACCTCAGGGCCAAAGTACTTTTTAATCCCCCGAGAGATTATTTCTCCCTCACGATTAAAAGTGCCTTGGTACGTAATATACCATTATTATCAAATATTTAGCAACATTTAATTCAAAATTTTGACAGCGAGCGCAAGTTTTGATTAAAATAGCTTTGGGACCAAAGAAAGTTTACCCTTTATCATTAAATAATCAGTAAAGAATTTTGTTCTATTGAGATATTGTATGTGTATAATAGGGTAACTTTGAAATCTGCAACAAGCTTTAATGGTAAACGCGGGCCTAGTTATAAGCGACAAAACAATTCCTTGCATAGATAAATCCATTTAAGAAGATGGTACTCTACCATGCTAAAATTAAATGACAAAAAAAGAGTAGCTGTAACGAAACACAGATTGCACTATTTGCAAATTATTTGAAAGTAGGTACCTATATTTTAAATATCTTTCTTGACAATTGTAAAATCCCTATATTTATGTGGGAAATGTTTGTTTCTTAAACAATAAAACTACAGAAAGTACCTTATGTCACGAAATTTAATTGCTAAATAATTTTATATATTCTTAAAATAGAATTTTTGTAATATAGGAAACTATAGTAATTATTATTTTAAACATCTGAAGTGTGAATTTATATTCTCAATAATATACTAAAAAAATATAAAGTTAATGTATTGTTTCCACAAGATTTGATGTTCGACATTTTCGCAGAAGAAGAATTTGGAAGAATGAACACTAAACTATCCTTTTTCGTTTCTCTGTTAAGTCATCCCTTCTTTCTGATCAGAGGGGGTGGCTTAACTTAGAAATTGGGAAGGTAATCATCATCCTCTTCAGCAGTTGAAGTTACAATGAAAACGCAAAATGTATTTTTAAAAAAATTGTGTATCACTCACCAGCTGTGGCTATTGTTATTGCAAAATATATATGTTCTGTGTTTAAATGTTATTATCTGGACTTGATCATTTATCGTGATTTGAATAGTAGCATTCTAAGAAATATGCAAATGCAAATTCAATGACGTAGTGGCACAAAGCTAGTTTTTATAATAAAATCCAGATAGCGCATAACCTGATTTTTAAATACACCGGTTTGAAGTATTCAAATGATGTAGGATATGAATAAAGTCACCACTTGAGTTGTTGAGAGAACTACTGCGACCTCAACGAAATATCGACTTGACAGTAATCATTCTTCCTATTTACTAGTTACTAATTATTGCAACAAAATTGGAAATGGCAATAATTTTATAGAACATTCCAGTATCGTAGGTTTCTTGCAACAGCAACAAATGATCTAATCAAGAATGACTTATTACTGTAACTTATATATATATATATATATATATATATATATATATATATATATATATAA
>JAHWXV010524997.1:0-20283 GCA_024586415.1 Phrixothrix hirtus | reverse complement strand
ATAAATAGACATAAATAGAAATAAACGTTTGTTGAAAGTGCATTGTAAAATAAATATTAAAATAAATAAGTGTAGTATTAGTGAATATAAATAAACATTGCAAAACAATTAATTAGTTTCGTTACAATATTAAACAAATGTAAAATGTAGATACACGCCTATGGTTGTCGTCCTGGTTTTTGGTTAGGAACAAACACATCAACAATGAATTCCCTAGATTTTTTAAAATTTTTACCGCCCTGGATGCACTCTTTTTTGATCGCACGATATATGTTAATTTTGAGATTTCCGCGGGAATTATATGAAATAAACTTATTCTAGGTATTACTCCGCGTAAGTGATTTCATTCTACACTAAAACAATTTAATTCACTACGTTGCGACAAAATCGCATTTATCATCATCGGGTGAGGTTTCGTCTACTTTGACTTCTAGTTAAATCAAAGTAGACGAAACTTCACCATGATGGCAAAAGCGATTTTGTCGAAATGTTGTGAATTAAACTCTGTTTTATTACAGAATGAATCACCTACGCGGACCAGTACCCCGAATAAATTTATTTCATATATATACAGTATTGGCGCGTAAAGCCAAAGGTCCTGGGATCGAACCCTAGTCGAGGAATAAATTTTTCTAAATATTTTTAAATATCTAAAAATATACATAAATCTTTATAATTATATTACTTTAAAAAACAAAGTACTTTTCCTTTATATGTTTGAATATTTTCACAGTTTGTGACTTTAAAATTAGACTTCACTCTTCCAGCGGTGTGAAACTTACAAATCTGTAGGCTTATCATTGGTTTGATTAAATATGTCTGTTTCGCATTATTAATATATGTATATGTATAATTTAGAAGGATTCGTTTGTCGACTATTGTTAGTTCCCTCGATAGCTCAGCGGTAGAGTATTGGCGCGTAAAGCCAAAGGCCCTGGGATCGAACCCCAGTCGAGGAATAAATTTTTCTAAATATTTTTAAATATCTAAAAATATACATAAATCTTTATAATTATATTACTTTAGAAAACAAATTACTTTTCCTTTATAATATATTTAAATTTGTAGGAGGAATATGAATATGAAGACGAGGAGTACGACGATGCCGATATTGGAGTAGATTCTGAGGAAGATCCGAGAGTGATAAAGGAATTGATAGATTTAATTAAAAAAGCCGGTAAATTTTAGAAAAATCTTAATAAAAAGGCCTAAAAGTACTATAAATTACAGGAGGCATCGAGGAACTAGAAAAACAATTAAATTTTCACGGAGGTGGAAGTTTTTCTTCTCCATCCATAGATTCAACAACGCATTCTATCTATAGCAAAACTTTGTACCAAAGGGTACTCAATCGTGCAACTTCGAAAAATACCGAACAACCCACAGATAGAACAATGTACTAACCTGTATTCATTTGTTATTAAAATATTAACTTTGTTAATTTTCAGAAATAGCAGAGGTCCTCAGTTTGACGGCACCCGGTCTTCGCTTGACTCAAATGTTAAAAGATCGCGACCTGAGTACACGGCCATATCAAGACGAAGGTACGATTGTAATATTTCTTGTTTTGTTTATATTTTTTAATTTTAATAGATCTACAACTGAAAAGTTCGAAAATGATGAAACAGAAACTGAAATTGGAAAAAATAACACACAGACTTCAAGGAAGTCTGTGCATCCTGAATACATCACAATTTCACGCAGTAGATCATCTAATAGGGATAAGTCCGAAGTGGGCACCGATGATGCTAGGTAAGCTTTGATTAAAATTAGAATTGGTATCTATTATGTTGCTTTAGATTCAATACTGATGAGGAGGATACCGAAAGGGCAACTGTAACGGCGCAAACGCCTGAATATGTAACACTAAGAAGAAGTCGGCCAACAACTGAAGAACCAACGTCTAAGTATGATTTGTCTTAAAGAAACAACTATTGTTCTAATTCGATTTATCTCTAAAGGTACGTTACAATTCGTGGTACAACCTCAACTCTTGTTTATGTTGATAAGGATAATGATAATCGTACGATTCCTGAAGTAACCATAGATTACAAAGCATCAGACTTGTCTGATGACAAATATTTAAATGCCGCGCAAAACGTTACAGACGTAAACGAAATTCTCAAAATTGACGAACAAGATTTAAGTACACCAAATAAAACAGATTATCAACAATCAATTTCTTCTAGTCATCGATACAGATCATCTACTATAACAACAACAACAGAAACCCCATCTACGAAGGTGAGTGATCTTAACTCCTCTAGGAATTTATTAAGATCAACGTCTTCTCAAAAGTCGTCTGACAGTACACATGTATATAATAGCACAAATATAATT
Source organism: Phrixothrix hirtus (assembly GCA_024586415.1). Lineage (NCBI taxonomy): Eukaryota > Metazoa > Arthropoda > Insecta > Coleoptera > Phengodidae > Phrixothrix > Phrixothrix hirtus. The sequence goes on along the minus strand of JAHWXV010524997.1, from coordinate 17,943 downwards.
GAAAATGCAACTAAACGCGGCCAAAACCCACGATATATAAATATCCATAAACGTTTGTCAAATGTCAAAAGTGAAACTGGTAGTCAAAATAGACCTTCAACATCTCGACCACTTACAGTAGCACCTACATCGGATTCTACAAATGCCGTTGAGAGAAAACCGACTATAAGACGTGGCTCAGCAAAATTCGAATTTCCTGAATCAAACGGAGCTTACTATTATGATGAATATTCACCCAATGAACAAAAATTTTTGCAAGATCGTACATATCGACCAAATATTGCCATCCAAATTTCGGACCTTTCCTCTTTAACATCAGCTGATATTTCTAGACACCAAGATCATCGTGGTTCAAGGAGGCGTATTTATCAAACTAGACCAAAGGTTGCAACCACCACTACCAGTACAACTGCAACAACGACGACGACAACGAAGATTACAGAAAAACCTGAGGAAATAGTTAAAACGGGTTCCCGAACTATTCCTTTGGCTAGAAAAGCGTTATTCCAACAAAACTTGGAGAAAAATAAAAAAAGAACAACAGCTACAGTTGAATCAACTACTCATCCAATTCCAAGGATACAAAAATTCAGTCGTCCTCCTATTACTAAATCTTCCATTCAGTCAACAACCGTGGCTCCCGATTTAGGCACCAAGAATAGGCGAAAGGTTATAAAAAGGTTCAGACCAACCCCAATTGTGACGACAACTACTGTGACAGAACCTATAATTATTTCTAAGGAAAACGAAATTATACCTGAAGATTCCGTACAAACAGTAGAAGTGCCCACCACTCTAAGAACAACAGATCTACAACAAAACATTACAGAAAATCAAATTCAAAACAAACTAAGCGATGAAGATGATATTTTTAAAACTTCCGAAGAAGAAGAAGGTGAAAATATTAATCTTTCAGAAACAATCATTAGAGAAAAAAGTGAAATAAGCATTAACTCTCTTAGTGATAACAGGCCCAAAGTCAGACGAAGAATTGTTAAAAAATTAGTTGAAGGAAAATCTGTTCAAAGTAAAAACAGTTTCTTTGAAGAACAAAGCATTCCTACTACTGAACATTCTTCAAATCTAAGAACTAGAAAAATTATTCGAAAATTACAACCTACCACTACATCGACTCCGAAAGTTTTAACAGAACTGTCTAATGGACATACTAGGAAAATTATTCGCCGAGTAAGACCAGTAACAGCTCAAACTGATGGCGCACACAATGAGTTAGAAAGAACTGCAGTTAAGACACCTATTTATGTCGAAAGTGATGATATTTTGCAAAAATCTAGGAAACAAGTTTCGGATAAGGTTCCGTTAGAAACTCAAAATTCTTCTAGTGACAAATCACAATTGATATCAAAATTTGATAATGAAAGTTTGTCAATTACAAATGCAAGTGCTACCTTCATTTATGCCAATGAAACAGATTTAAAAGAACTCACAACTACAGAAAAACAGGTTCCAGTGACTAGATCAACATCAGCACCAGCAACCACATCATCTTATTACAAATTAAAATTAAGTAGGCCTCCATTTTTATTACAGAGAACAAGATCAACAACGGAGCCATCAACCTTGTCAACAACAATAAAACCCACAAGTACTTTGCAATATTCACGCACCACCGCAAAGAGAAAAAATCCATTTAGATCCCGGTACAACAAGAAAACTACAACACAGTCCTTTATTGAAAACATCTCAACATCAACAATTCCTCCACTTACAACGCCATCAGAAATTGGAGTTATTGGTAACTCAACTCTAGAAGAATTAGATTCTGATTTTCTCGAAATTATTCAGAGAAATACAAGTGAAGAGAATATATTTGATGCTATAGATCAATACGTACAGAATCATGATGTATTATCTTCTTTATTTGAAAATATTTTAAACCCTTCAAATTCAACAGTGGACTTCTCTTATTTTGACGAAGATACTGGTGTTACTGATAATCCAAAAATACTGTTAAGTGACCCGTCAATTTTGTTGTCTGCAAATCAAACATCTAATATCACAGAAATAGAATCGAAATCAACAGAAGCAACACTTTTGTACAAGCATACCACTAAACGAATCACCTTAGGTAGTCGTGACCAAATCACCCCATCGAATAAAGTTCATTTAAAATTGTCAACAAGAAGACCTATTTTTAGGCTTTCTAATAAAAACAATGCGACCAGGTTGAATGCTACAGAAGAAGATAGTCACCTATTAAGTAAATCTAATGGTACTTATGTCTCAATTCTCTTCAATGGTAATGGCACGGAGATTACCGATGGAAGTATAAATAAATCGCGAAGTTTTATAAATAGCAAGAATCTTTTCGGTAGCAAAAATCGAACTATATCACAACGCCCATTAAAGCGTGTACAAAATTCTTCTAACACCCAAATAGAAAAAGGTGCAGATGAAAATGAAGATCAACTTTATGAAGATGTCAATATTGGCAGTAAAAGTAATCAAAGCATAAGTGACGAAATAAAGATGTTAAATGATTTTGGAAGAGGAATTGGTAAATCAAAAAATTTTGAGAATGTCACAGTTAATTATAACGAAGAAAATTCTACAGACATAAATTTGAAAACTCTTCAGAATTCAAGTGGCATAATAAACCCGGCCGATAATATTGAAGAACTTGGGTATCTGGAAGGTGAAGATTTCAATGAAGATAATGCAACTACAACTGAAGGTTCTCTAAAAGATAACGGTGACTACAATGAAAATGAACAAAGTACAGAAGAAATATCTATTACAACAAATTATTCACAATATTATTTAAATAGCACCGAAGAAGGTTATGACAATATACAAAATAAAACAGGAATGGAACAAATTAATGGATCTAGAATTTATGAAGAACTCAGTAATATACATATAAATTTTACAAAAACTGATGAAGATATAGTAAATGATAGTAATGTTTTGCCTTTCCAAAATTCACATAAGAAAGTATTTGATAATTCAACACAAGTGTTGGCAAATTCTTCAAAAGTTGAGGGATACATGGAAGATGATTATAGTAATCACAGTATAGAAGTGAATTCTACAAACTTGTCAACATTTCAACATCAAAACGTCGAGATAAAAATATTCAATAGTACTATAAATAGTTCAAAAATTGATGATGATGATGCCAAGCATGACCATAGCAATCAAAATACTGAAGAAACTTCCTCAGAAGGAAACGAAGATTATATTCAGTCTAAAAGAAGAAAAGTCGAAGTAAAAATATTGAACAAGAATAAATTCACAAAAGAACGCGTTAACGCCTCAAACTATTTCCTAAATCGTCAAGTAAATAATACAAAAAATTATAAAGATCTAAACGAAGATCGTATAAAAAATAATTTCAAAAATCGGTCACGTGGAAGTTTCTTAAGTTCCCAGAATCGCAATATTGGAATAAAATTTCCTAACAAAAATAAATTTTCCAGGGACCGCACTAATGCATCGAATAGATTTGCAAATAGAAAAGTTAATGGAGACCTTAAAGACCACGTTACTCAACGTACAAAGCTGAATGTGACAAGAAGAGATAATAAAACTTATTCTAATGAGGGTTTCCTATCATATAAAAATCGAAATGGTGGGACAAAAATATCAAATATAAGGCAACGCATTAACATAACAAGTACATCTAAAACTCGGCCTTTAAGTTTCTCAAAAATTGAAGAGGATCTCAAAAATGAATACATTGATGAAAGTGCTGAAAATAATTCATCAGAGAGGAATGACGAAGATTACATAAATTCACACAAAAGAAAGAAAATATCAAATAATAACAAATTCATAAAGCAACACATTAATATATCAGAAATTGATCAAGATTTTATTGATGATTATAGTGATAATAGCACGGAAACCAATTTTACAGAAAAAAGTGAAGATGGTTTCTTATCTTATCAAAATGAAACCGGCAGAATTGAAATAACAGATGAAAATAAATTTGTAAATGCAACAAATGCATTTGTAAATCAGTCTATAAATTCTTCAGAAGTTGATGAGAGAATTGCGGATGACTTAAATGACCAAAGCACAGAGGTGAATTCTACAGAAGAATATGAAGAAACTACTTATCACAATGTAATTGACAGAATAAAAACAATTAATGAAAAAGAACTCATTAATGCATCATTTATAAATCGGCCAGTGCATTCTTCAAAAATTAATGAAGACGTTGAAGAAGTAACTCGTACTGAACGTCTTAATGTATCAAGTGCATACACAAATCGGCCTGTGCAATCTACAACGATTGACGGAGACAATCAAGATGATTACAGTTATCAAAGTACTGAAATTACTTCTACTGAATTTATTAATGTATTAAACTCATTTACAAATCATTCTTCAAAAATTTATGGGGACATCGAAGAGGATTACAATGATCAAAGTATGGAAATGACTTTTACTGAAAAGGACGAAGAAAGTACTCCTGGTGGCGTTCGAAGTGGTGGAACCAAAATAAGTAATAAAAATGAATTCGTGAGTGAACATGTTGTAAGTTCTGAGGACAACTATGATGATCAAATTACTGAAAAGATTGAAGAAAAAATAACTAATAAAAATAAAAGCCTACAAGAACGCGTTAATGCCTCATCCGTGTTCATTAATCAGTCGGTAAATTCCTCAAAAAGTGAAGATGCCATCAGAGATGATTATAATGACCAAAGTACAGAAGTGAATTATGCAGTAAAAGATGAAGCACATATTTCTGATGATGGTCACTTAGTTTCTCAAAATCGAAGTACTGGTATCAAAGCATTTGTTAAAGAAAGCATTTTAAATCGGCCTGAAGATTCTGTAATGACTGATGGTGACTATAATGAACAAAGTACTGAAGCGAATTTTACAGAAAAAAATGACGAGACAGTTTTGACAAGAGGCATCCTAGCTTCACAAAATAAAAACGGTAGGGTAAAAATAACCAATGGAAATAGATTCTTAAAGCAACGCTTTAACTCATCAAATATACTTTCAAATAGACTTTTAAATTCTTCAAAAATTGATAAAGGCGTTAGAAATTATTTTAACGCTCAGAGAAAACAAGTGAATGTTACTGAAAAAAGTACTTTTAATCGAGGTGGTAAGATATCATTTAATAAGAATAAATTCGGCAAAGAACGCATTGCAAATCGGCCTGTACATGTCAAACCAAATGATAACAACAGTGATTCAATTAGGGAAGTGAATTTTACTGACAACATTGAAGAGGCAGTTTCAGCAAGAAGCTACCTGGGTTCACAAAATCGTAGTGGAAGTGGGATAAAAATAACCAATAGAAATAAGTACTTAAAGGAACGAGTTAATGTATCAAATGTTTCAAATCGGCTTTTAAATTCTTCAAACATTGATAAAGATATTAAAAATGATTTTAATGATCGAAGTACAGAAGTGAATTTTACGGAAAAATATGATAAAGAAACGTTTAATCAAGATGATAAGATAACATCTAATAAAAATAAAGCCGTGAATGAACGCGTTGTAGATCGACTTGTAGATGTCAAATCAGAGGATGATAACAGTGATTCAAGTACAGAAGAGAATTTTACTGAAGAGACAGTTTCAGCAAGTGGTTTCCTGGCTTTACAAAATCGTAGTACCGTTGGCATAAAAGTAACCAATAGAAATAAATATTTAAATGAACGAGTTAATGCATCAAATGTTGTTTCAAATCAGCTTTTAAATTCTTCAAATATTAATGAAAGTATTAAAAATTATTTTAATGACCAAAGTACAGAAGTGAATTTTACTGAAAAATATGAAAAAGGAACATTTAATCAAGATAAGATAACATCTAATCAAAATAAAGTCATGGATGAACAAGTTGTAAATCAACCTGAAGATGTCAAATCGGAGGAGGATAACAGTGATTCAAGTACAGAAGAGAATTTTACTGACAACAATGAAGAGACAGTTTCAGCAAGTGGCTTTCTGGCTTCGCAAAATCATAGTGGAAGTGAAATAAAAGTAACCAATAGAAATAAATATTTAAAGGAACGTATTAACACGTCAAATGTTGTTATAAATCGGCTTTTAAATTCTTCAAACATTGATAAAAATAATTTTAATGATCAAAGTACAGAAGTGAATTTTACTGAAAAATATGGTAAAGGAACATTTAATCAAGACAATAAGATAACATATAACAAAATTAAAACTGTGAATCAACACGTTGTAAATCGGCCTGTAGATGGCAAATCGGAGGATGACAACAGTGATTCAAGTACAGAAGAGAATTTTACTGACAACATTGAAGAGGCAGTTTCAGCAAGAAGCTACCTGGCTTCACAAAATCGTAGTGCCAGTGGGATTAAAATAACCAATAGAAATAAATACTTAAAGGAACGTATTAACGCATCAAATGTTGTTACAAATCGGCTTTTAAATTCTTCAAATATTGATAAAGGCACTAAAAGTGATTTTAATAATTATAGTAGGGAAGTGAATTTTACTGAAAAATATGAAAAAGGAACATTTAATCAAGACGATAGGATATCTAATAAAAATAAAACCTTGAATCAACGCATTGTAAATCGGCCTGTAAGCTCTGTAAAAATTGGCGAGCAGCTTGAAGAGGATTATGCTGATAAAAGTATAGAAGTGAATTCTTCAGAACAGAGCGAGGAAGGCACTGGTTCTGCTGTAACTATTCAGAATCAATATAGTAGAATACATGAATTGGGTAAAAATAAATTTGTAAAGGAACATTTTAACCCTTCTAATGTGTTTGTAAATCATCCTGTGGATTCTTCAAGGCACAGAATTACAGAAGAAAATCTTACCAAAAAAACTGGAGGGCAGTATATAATAGAACACTCAAAACATCGTGCTAGTCAAACTTTAAATGCAGAGGAACAAATCGATACATCAGATGCCCCAGATCCTGTAATAATCACGGAAGACTATAGTAAAGATGAACAAAGTACAGAAGATATTGATGATGATGGAAATAATGCAGTTTATGTAACGAACCATTCACCAAGTCGTTTTGGTGATATTTCTTTAGGTTCCCAAAATGGAAATGCTGAGATCAAAATTTCGAAAGGTAATAGCCCACTAAACGCTTTTATAAACCGGTCTGTAGATTCGTCACAGTATGGTATCAGTGTGTATGGCCAAACTAGAGAAGAAAATATCAATGAACATTCAAAAAGTCATTTTGGTAAGGGTTATGGGATTAGTATCAATGAAAATGGAAAAGAACAAATTGATAAAACAAATGAGGACTACAGTCAAAACGAACAAAGTCAGAGTCACTTTCGTGATGGTTACTTAGGTTATCAAAATTTAAATAACAGCCAAGTCCTAAAAGGAGTAAATATCTCACATTCGATTATAAATCGACCTGCAGGATTTTCTAAAATTTATCGTGATCAAAGTACAGAAAAGAACTATATCGAAAGAACTGGAACATATACGATAAAAACTTCACAAGGTCGTTTTGGTCTTGGTTCCCTAGCTTCTCAAATTGTAAATGATGGAATAGGAAGTGTAAAGGACATTACTGAAGATGATTACAATGATTATGATCAAAGTACAGAAGAAAATATTAGCGTTGATCGAAAAGTAATTGAAGATGGCAAAGAAGAAAAGCTGGACCATAACAAGTTTCGTATACCGGAATATAAACCAAAACTAATAATACAAACTCGACCTACTGATGTAAGCATTTTAACCTCCTCCATTAAGTATGGTACACAAAAAAGTCCCATTCAAAATGTGCCAAAACAGATTTCGAATAGACCTTCTATTTTTTCAAAAAGGTACAATAGCACCAAACTTCAAATTGAAGAACCTCGATCAAATAAGCAGTCTTTGTCGAAACGTAGACAAAATCGTCCCATTATCGAAACTTCGTCAGATTCAACTAATAGACTGAGTAGTTCTAAAGAAATCAGTAGCGAAGATTATTATGAAGTTGTGGAGGAAAGGCCAAAACCACAGTTTATCACAAAATCTCGTTCCACAACACAAAGATCGACTTCAAATCTTACACGAAAATTCGGTAGTTTCAGAACCACCTCTTCTGCAAAACCAATAATCAATTCAAATGTTTATCAAAGTATTGAAGCGAAAAGCTCAAGGAACAAACTGTTTAGTAAACCACGAAAAGCAAATACTCCATTCTCTGGCGTTTCTACGCCTGCTGTCACAGAATCAATTACTACTGATGCATTTGAAACAACTACGGAAGAGGCAGAACAAGCCATCACACTTCTTCACGTTTTCTCAGAGATAGAAAAAACAACCACATCAGCTGAAACTTACTTCGACTCTACAACCCTGGATTATGATAAAAGAATGGAAAGACTTATTGAAGTAAACAGAATTGTTGAAGTTTCTTCGAAAGAAGGAAAACAAAAACATAATGCGATGATTCAAAATCAGGTCGTAGATCGAATTGGTGCAATAAATCGAGTGACTGTTATTAAGGTTGTTGATCCAGTTAATGACACCAACTCTTCAGAAATTTTAATCCCAAATTCTAAGTCAGTAGTTGACGTAACAGAATCACCAAAGTATGAAGTGAAAACTACTTTGCCAACATATGTAGAAGAGGAAAAAACTTTATCTTCGAAACCTGAACTAGAAGCAGAAGTTACCGAATTACCAAAACATCAAATTATTTTATCAACTTATACAGAGAAAGTAACAGAATCACCGAAAAATTCTTTAGATACTATTTTGACAACATATGAAGAAAAAGCAATACCAGAAATAACAGAATTACCTAAAAATTTCCTAGAGACTATTTTACCAACATACACAAATGAAGTAAAAGATAATCTGGAAATAACAGAATTACCAAAGAATTTTATAGAGACTCTATTACCAACGTATACAAATGAAGAACAAACAAATCCAGAAATAACAGAATTACCGAAGAATTTCCTAGAGACTATTTTTCCAACAGATTTAAATGAAGGGAAAACAATACCGGAAATAACAGAATCGCCGAAATACCACTTGGAAACTATTTTGCCAACATACACAGATGAAGAAAAGCTTGCAATGTCACATATACAAATTGATGGAAAATCAGCCGTGAATACGTTTACCCCTAAACCAGCTTTTAATGCAGAAGCAGTAACAATTTCACTTCAAGGATTATTCCCACCCGAGAAAAACCTTCCTTCTGAATTAAACGATGAAATATTGCAAACACAAGGCTCTATCAACATAAGAGTTCTGAAACAAGATGATGAAGGTAGAAGTCTGAATGTGGATAGGATACAGCCGATTTTACCTATAAGATTGTTGAAACAAGATGAGTATACGACGTTGAGGGCGAAAGTTAGAGAAATTACTCCTGATGTAGATTCAGGAATGATAAGAATCAGTCCCATTCAAATATCGGTTGAAGGTATGCAAACTGTTGTTCGACCTCAACATTTAGATGAAGACAAAGCAGTGTTACCGGTTACGACCACAACACAGTGAAATTTTACCAAATTTCAGTATTTTATTGTATTTTAGGTTATGTTGTTAATTAAATAGTCTTATTTAAATTAATGAATGTTTCGGGCATGAATGTGTGTGGCAATATAATTTGTATATAGTAGATTTTTGTATATTGCACATGTATTATATTATGCACTGTCTTTGTCTTGAATTACTCAGTTTGTGCCATATGTACGTGAATATATTCCTTTTTTTATGTTAAATAAGGCAAAAGTACGTTTGTATGGTCAGTTGTTTTCGTTGTATAAAGTAGTTATTTTTAAATATAATTTTATTACATAATTGCTGCAGTTTCTTTTGTTTATGGCTATGGGGGGCGCCTCTTTTATTTATATGAGGTGAAAGTATTTGAAAACTGTTTATAAGCACTTTTGAGGTTATATACAGCTGCGTCTAGACGTTTCGGGCGTTTATTTCGCCACCTATTGACATGTGTCTAAACTGCACCAAATTATTTTCTTTCACAGAATTTTTAATGCATTCATATGGATATGACTGATTTATATGGAACCAAGTTAACACTCCAGGGCAAGAAATATTTCAAAGTTATTTTAAAACGCTAGGATGTAAATGTACTGTCGGGATAACTTTTTACTACTAATGAACAGAACCAATCGGTATTTAATTTTTTATAACCTCAAAATGCAACAGCCATCAAAATTGTTTATATCGTGTTGTCTCATTTTTCGTAGTTCTGACATCTAATGTAATACTTTGGCCCCCCACAAACATAATTCATGAATTTTTTACTTTGTTTAAAATAGTGCTTAGCTTTGTTGTTTAATATGCAGCATCATGATTAAATAAGGAAATTTATCCAAAATTTAATATTTGTATATATATTGAATTTTCATTTGTCCAGTACTTAAATCTTTATTTATTAAACTACGCACAGTCTATAATTTTGGAGTTTTTCTTTGAAAACAAGGTGAATAAGTTTGAATGCAGCCAATAGGAACGTTAATTTTGAATAGCACAATTTAATATTTCGCAAGTCAATATCGTCTTCTCTTTTGTCAAATTTCATATCTTAACCAGCTATTTTTTAAATAAAGAAGCTTCAATATTGACACTGTAAATTTTGAAATATATTTTTGTGGCCGAGACTTTGGCCACCTTGGTTTCAACTATTATGGTTATTTCACCATGCCTTCTAGAATTGCCAAATCTAGAGAAGTTCCAAACATCCCATTGACATGAAACCTACGATTTTACTTCTTTATCCGAGAAGGCATTTTTAATTGGGTTTGAACCCATGTCCCTTGAGTGTAGAGCTAAACATGCTTACCATGACAGTAATCAAGATCAGCATTTGAAATGTAACAATAAGGTTTATTAGTACTTTAATTTTAAACTGCTAGAGTAAACATTTAAAGCTGCAAATTAAGAGTTATTTAAAGATACATTAAGAGCCGTTTTCAAATAAGTTTTCTTTGTCAATTAATAATGTTCTAATATGTAAAAGACAAAGTTTGGGACACTCTAATGTTTTAGCTTTCAATACATTCTACAATAAAATCTACATTAGGTTTTTTAAAAACTTAAACAAAAGTTTTTATTTATGAAGGTTCCAAATCTCATTTTTTATGTATAAAAGCGTTATTAATTTGTAAGAAGGATCTCTTTAAAAATTATTCTTAATATTCCTGTAAATAAGACTCATAATTTTCAGATTTAAAATATTTAGTCCAGCCCTTACACCGCTTTTATCTATTTACATATTTTAAGCAGATAATAAGTAAGTAATTTCTAATACATTTAGTAATCTGAAATTATAGTCCTATCCAGTTAAATCTGGTGTAAACAGTTACATTTGTAATGATAGTATTTGAAATAAAAGGTGTAAATACAGTAAACGAAATATTCTACACAGCAACAGTTGTTATGCAATTTATTGAAATCAAAATTGTTACAACGTTACAACAGCAGCTATATTGTTTATGAGTATAATTGTTTTTTGCACTTCCGACCTGATTTTGTACATTTACCGGCTATGTTGATTGTCATTTTCTGATATATTTCTCGAACTGTTATGATTGACATGGTAACGTTACGATTATACTGCATAACAAGTACACTGTGGATCATAACAGTACTAGTACTGTTATGAAATGGAGCAAAAGGATTTGATATCAAATTGTCATAATTAGGTTATAGTTGTCGTTAGCGCAAAAATTAGCAAAACTCGATCTTTCGGGTCTTATTTTTCTGACTTTTTTTGACCTGTTATAAAGCGCTTACGATCTTGTATCAGGATCATATAAATAAAAAAATTAAAGTAGCAACTTTTGTGCTTAATATAAAATAAATGTTGTTATATAGACTAGGTCAGATAAATATTGAATTCCCAACCCAAATTTAAGAATTGTAGAACGTCTAGACGCAGATAATTTTTTATAGGGCGTAAAGTTAAAAGATAGTGATAATTGAATTTTAATGTTTCCCCTGTATATTTGTGTGTTGTTTAAAACAAACCTGGATATTATTGATAAGAAAAAATTTGGTAGGTATCTTTTACCATTTATTGCTTCACATCATTCCTCAAAATATTGCTTGTCATTATCACGATTGCTTTTAGTCCATCACAATAGAGAAAAGTTTCGCCTGGCAAAAATTTAAAAACAAGGCTAACTCATTTGAACATAAATATGCTTATAAACAGATCGCTTTCATTCCAACGCTTATTATTTTTATAAATTAAAGATAAGGCACTAATTTGTTGCTAAATTCATTTTTACTTTTTGTAAATTCATGTAAGCTAAAATATTTATATTTTCAGTCAAGAGGGAGTTATTTGTATCGTCGAACGCAAACACGTTACAATCCACTGCGTCCAAGGACTTTTGCAACAACTGTTGCTCCCGTGGTTGTGAATTCTAGGACAAGTAGTAACCGAAAATCACATACTCAAGCACCTTCAAATACTAGAAATCAAGGTAAATATATAATTTACTTTCAATAAATTAACATGATTGCATTCCAGTTTGATCAATTACCTAAATTCAGTTTTTGTGTCGAATACCTGTACTGAAAATAATATTTTTCGTTATACAATGGGCGCCGAAATGTCTCGGTAGCATAAAATTTTAAAGTACAGTCCAAAACGTATTTTATTTTTGTAAATATTTCGTCGAAACGTCCTTTTCATATTCTTTTACGTATACGTATATCTACCATACATAACTATTTAATAGGAAATAACTGACAATTTTCTTCAAAATCACATGTAAAAATAAATTTAAAAATTATTCACTTTGAACTAATATAATCAGATCATACAAAAATAATCTTAAAGGACATATAAATAAGGTTGTTTTTCCTCTATTTCCCCGTATTTATTTTGCAATCTGGTTACCTTATTTGAACTAACTATTCAACCATTTTCAGCAACAACTCGATCACCATCTAGAAATTATTTAAGATTTCCTTCTCGAAAGCCTTACTCACGAACGGCAACTGTAGGAACAACAACAAAAGTTACCAAAGACAACCGGATTGATCAATCAATCGAATCAAGCAATAGACAATTTCTGGAAAAAGATTTGGTAGACGATACCACGAAATGGGGCGATTTAGCTGTTGCTTTAAACGAATTGCAACGAGTTTCTGTACGACCAAGACACTCGAGTAGAAGCTATATAAACAATGTGCAAAACAGAGGTTGGTAATGATGTTTTAGAACACGATAATTGTTTGTTACTTTTCTTTTTTAATAAATGAGGTGTGGCAGAAGCTGTATTTTCTAGCTTACTTTTTATAAGTTTGTTTTTGGGGCTTATCTATATATTAATCTACTTCGACTAATTGACCGATTACAACATTACCAATTAAAAATCAGGTTGATCAAATAATTGGCTAATTGAGTTGGACAAATAGGTTGATCAATTAAATGAAGGTTTAATCCTTAATTCCCGAGTGATCATTTTTCAGTGAAAAATTAGGTAATCCTTCAAAAATTGATGGAATTAATTAAATTAAAGTGGTATGCACTTATTATTGGTTAAAGAATCAATTTATTAATTGCTCAAATAAATATGTGATTAAGTAATTAATTAAACTGTACAAAAACGAGTAATCAATTAATTAAAGGGTCTATTAAATAATATCTAATAATATAACTGGGGTATTTAATTGTTAATTACTCGATTCAAGTTAGACAATTTATTCTTGATTTAAATCAAATAATTGTTCAATTAATTGCTTAGTTAACGTAACTACAAATCACCGATCGATAAGTTAGTCTATTAAACAATAACTAATCTGGCTCCATATAAAGACAGTGTATTAATTAAAATTTGACCGGTTAAACATATAAATCAAACGGTGGATTAAGTAATTAATTAAAAATTGATAAAATGATGCTTATTTAAAAAATTGATTTAGCGACGGTTAATTGGACTCTCAGTTAAATTTAAGTTTAGTTAGCTGATTAAGTAATCGGTCAGTAGCTAATCGATTAATTGATTAAACTATGTAACTAATTGTCTATCTTCATCCTGTTCTAAACTGAACACGCTATCAGCTGTTAACTTTGTAAATCAACAACTCTGGAATTTCGGCTTTGCTCTGTACTATTACATATCAGGGAAAGCTAGCTTCTCAAAACTTTTTTACTACTTCCTTTTCCTGATATTTCTTTGTATACAGTTACGAAATCAAATCTATTGTAGATAATTATTGATAATAAGAACAATACTGTAAACAAAGAGATATGCGTCTATTTTATAGAATTATTTCCTTGTAAATAAAACCATGCGACTCATTTTAGTGATCCAACCAAAACGTAAATTAATTTCAACAACTTTACCACCAGTCTATTCAACAAAAGCGACCTTACAACCAGTTTACTCAACCGTCACAATTCTACCCTCAATTTACCCGACCGCATTCTTGTTCAGACAACAAGAGCCACGTCCTTTCGAACGAGTTATAGATAACAGTCAACCTTCGAATTATGATTATTATGATGAAAGCAACAGAAAAATTGTGGATGTTTTGCCTAAACACAGTAAAGTTTTGGTTCATAGTTCTGGGGTTATTCAGTGTTTGGATCAAGGCAACTTTCCACATCCTGCGTCATGTAAAAAGTTTATTTATTGTGCTAAAATTGACAATGGAGAGATTGTGGGGTGGGAATATACATGTCCAAAAGGTTTAAGTTTCGATCCAGTTGGAGGCATCTGTAATTGGTCAGCAGATCTAGGCTGTGGTGAATAGAATGTGATTTTACTTTTAGGTTTTTGGAGGACGTGTTGCAGCACGTATGAAATAACTATTGCAACATTACATGCTCGCATCTATCGTAAGAATATAATTTTGCCAGTAACCGACTAACAACAAAGATTTAATTATAGCTACAAATTCATTTTGTATGTATCAATTATTTAATACTATTAAATCTATAGAAGCTAAATATAAGTAATAGACAGTTAGTTTGACTATGCCAAAATCCTGACGTCATAATGTATGTAAGTAGTTAGCAGACTAGCAAAGTGAGTTCAATAACAAATTTAGATGTATTTTCTTATGTGGCTAAATTTTAGCAACAGGAACATTCATCCGGGATGGTTACTTTTTAAATAGTATTTTGAGCCTTACATGACCAAATGATGCTCGCGCTAAAATTTAACCCCATAGCAAAATAGGTTTTATGCCATCTCGTGATACCATACTTTTCAGTTACCTACATTGTATGGCTCAAAAGGATTAAGCACCTTCATAAAGAAGACTTTTGCATTTTAAGCAAACGTGAGGTAATAAAATATTAATTCTTATTTGTGAAACTAATGGAAAATTGGAATTGCTTTGATTTAATTATACAAATATGAATAGCATTTTGGAAATGCTTATGATTTTCTGATTCCCATCATACCAACATTAGTTAATTAAAACATTTGAACATTATTAAACAAAATTGATAACTATAGTAGGTATAGCATTTAAATTAAATAACTATTTATAAATAAAATAAACATCACTCTACATGAAACATTGCAAAAGCTTTGCCATAATTAATTTATAGAGTTATTTCTGCTTCGCCAAACGTATTCTATCAAACAGGACTCTACATTGTTTACAGACATATGTTCAATCCTAGAGAACGTAGGTGCAGAAATAATACAAAATATCGCTGTATATAAATATATGTAGGTATAATGAAAAAGGCAGTTAAATAAATAGCAACAATATAATGAATACCTATAACTTTTAATAAATACAATTGGTAAAAAAAGACAAATTGCTATTAACATAATCTATACATAGGTATTTTATATACTGTGTTCGATATTATTGGAATGAGAAAGTCTTAACGATTTCAAAAAGTCTATCCATTTTTATATAATTAAATAAATCAAAGCATTCAATTTTTATATTAGTTTTACATATAAATTCTAATGTTTTATCACCACACCTTTATTTAAAAGGTCTTCTTTATGAGGGCGCTTAATCCTTTTGGGTTGTAAAATGTTATTACTTGAAAAGTATGGTATCACTAGATGGAATAGCCGCAAATCACGTTTGAATTTTTCGCCGATCACATCATTAGTTTACTCTAATTGTTATAATCAATAAGCATGTCAGTTTTTATGTGTACTTGTTGAATTTTATGCATAAAACACATAAATTTACAAAGATAACTCTAAAAATAGTTAAATCGAGCAAGAAATAAATGTATAAGCTAGGCCATTAATTGAAATAAAATGATTCTCTGATTATCAATTGAAATCTATGTGTATTTTTAATGTACCTCATTGGTAAACAATATTGGCGTTTTTATATTTAGCTAAAAGTACAAAATATTAACTGTTTATGGACAGTTTTAAGAATAATTTAAGATAAAAACTGTTTTATGTACCAATAGTAATTAGGCCTAATTTACAAATGTAAAAATAAAAAATAAAAATGTTCAATCTATTTTGCAAAGAACTGCTTTATTTATTAATAACGACTTTCTCTATTTGACAATGGTTTGGTAACACAATTGACTAATTAATTTAATAATAGGAGCTACGAAACTGTTTCACACCTGAAATGAACATTGCAGGCCATAGCGCCATGGCACTAATGACATCTCTTTACCAATAAAACTTTCCAGTTTGCGCGAGTAAGATACATTAATTTGAAGTATAACATATGGAATGAGAAACTGTATTGTGCGCAAAGGTTTGGCAAACATAGGCGCGCAAATAGAATTAATCATTTAATGGCTGCGTGGTTTATATTGGGTTTGAATTTAAATTTTTTGTTTGTTACAGTGTAGCTTAAGTATTTAATATATGGGCAAAAGATTTAAGACAATTTTGAAATTATGATTTTAATTATGTAAGAACATATTTTGAAGAATTAGATTAGATTAGCTTATATAGTACACAGCAACCAGATTTCATAATGGGGAGAAACTATTTAAATGTTTCCACTGTAATTATAGTGCTCGACAATTAAATTACTTCAAACGTCATTTGTGTATTCATATTGGAGATAAATGCTTTAAATGTTTATAATATAGCTTTAGTAGTAGTGATCCAAGTTCTCTAAAAGTACGTTTGCATATTCATGCTGGAGAGAAACCATTTAAATGTTCCCAATGTAATTATAGTGCTGGGCATTCAAGCGTTTTCAAAAGATGCGAATTCACACTGAAGGGGAAACCATTCAAGTATTCCTAATGCAATTATAGTACTCAAGTCATTTGAAAAGACATGCATATTCGTTTCAAATGATCTTAATGTAATTATAATATTCAACAACTAAATCATTTGAAATATGATATAAATTTGAAACTTGCATCGATACTTATCAAAATCTAATACTTGATATGTAGCCTTCCAATGTGTGAGCATTTAGCAAATTAATTGTAATATAATCACGGATTTAATTTGGGAGAGTTTATATTCTATCGTTTTCGCAAAGAATATCTAAAATTACTCAGTAGACAACCATTGTTCAAAAAAATTCAATTATGATACTAATTTTTTATGAACTAATCTGATTTTTGTAAAACCTGTGCGCGCGCATGCAATACATGATGTAATGCGATGTATTACGCTGGAAAGGTGTATTCAATTCAAATATGTCTCCTGCATATACAATGCATCGCACAACATGAATTCCTGTATGTATATTAAAATTTAAAATTGTTATTGAGAGTCTGGGAGCCGTGTGTATGAAAATTTATCATTTTAAGGAACGGCAAAACGTTTATAGTGAAAACATACTTTAAAAATAAATATTTATTACGATACACGAATGTCATAGAGAGATTATCATTTTAATTGAAGTTATATACTCAAAGAATCAAGCCTAATTTGCTTTATCTATTATTTCAGCATTTTCGAAATACGTTTTCTTTTGCGATATCACATCGCGTTGAAACTTCCTTCGTGCTCGAATTAACCTATAGTTAAAAATACGCCGGTTAAGTAAACTTGATTATAGGGCTTCATAAAATTTGGATGTAGTTGAAAATCTTCATCT
>JAHWXV010524988.1:0-14061 GCA_024586415.1 Phrixothrix hirtus | reverse complement strand
CGCGAATGCAAATAAATAAAGACGGAGTTAGGCAACCCAAAGCGCACCTGACAAATAACGGCGCGAAAATAGATGAAAATAGATGCAACTTGCAAAATCGGTCGGTCTTGTAAAAAAGATCGTTACATCAGTTTGTAACATAATCAAAGCCACTTTTACCACGTTCGACTTTTTCTTCACATTTCTATTTTTATTTTAAAGCTACCACGAACTAACTATAATATTTACTCTTTTAAGGAAATCAGAATCCGATTTGAATGAAAACTGATATATACCTCAAAATTGAAGTGAATTCGCTTTTCTTCATTATTTTGAGAATCAATTGACATTGCCCTTTATTTTAAAAGAAATTCCAATTAATGTATATATCAATCCAGCGGCGGACGTTTCTGGGGTTAAATATAAAATGTACGACAAAATTCCATAGGGGGTGCACTTTTCTTCACATTAAAATGTGAATAGTATTTGCATAAACTGCTTCAAATTTACTAGTTTACATGTTTTTGCGCGAAGTCGTAATTTTATTTTACTGCAAAGGACCCTTAAGAATAAAATCGTAAAGGCAATATACATTTATTTACAAAATTCTTACATTCTGTTGTAAATAATGATGGTAATAGTAATGATGTCTTCGCTATCCTCTTAAGTTGTTTTTATTTGATTAAATTTCTTCTTGTAATTTATTTGACTATAACATGAAACAAAATAATATTTTTGTCTTATAATTCGTTTTAATTTGATTATATTTATTCGTGATTAAAATGTGTGACAAACTTCGAATATATTACATTATTACCTAATCTAAGAGTCAAATTTTAAATTTCTAAAATTATTAGAAATAGCTAATAATAATAGAATTCAGTATTAATTCAAAGTTCGTAAACAATGAAAAATAATTATTAATTAAGTCAATAATTAGTTGTCAAAAATCCTATAAAAGAAAAGCTTTCCAGAAAATAAATTGTAAGTATAGATAAATAAGAGTCAAATTCTGAAGAAAGATTACAAGAAAATATTTCCTGAAATGATAGATAAACATGTAATACAATGAACTTCTTAAATTGTAAATATTTCTATTTAAGATAGCTGTAGACATCTAGTGGTAGAAACATAATATGCTTGTTAAGACAAATAAAACTCTGTAAGTAGTTAGAATTAATTATTAATAGATGGCATAAGATGTTTTAAACTGTTGAAAATATTTAAAGGTGGGGAATGTTTGTTATTTAATTAACTAGAATTTGATAAGGGTCCACTATAAAAGGATTTGTTTTGTTAGAAAATAACAGAGACCTTACGCTTCTCTGCCAAATTACACAAATTACCTGTAGCTATACCATGTGACATCAGGGACTTGTAATTCGGATTTTGCATGATATACACATATTCCTTCCTAAAATCCTTTGGTGATGTTTTTATAATTTATGCACTCCTTTCCGATATTATACCAGCTTAGCTTTTCACGTAAAGGTTACCATGCTTTGGGAGCCTTATTTAAAGCCTGATAATCTGATACTTTGATATTTTCCTTCACGAACAGTGTTTGTCGATCTTTATGGATCCCGATTCGAAAGATCTACAACTCCGGGAGTTTATCAATTTATTGCATATGTTTCTAAGGACTCCCACCCGAGAAATATATAAGTAAATGCAGCCCCAGGTCTTAAAGATGTCATCACGGTTTAAGGACTGTTTTATTCGAAGCCGATATGATATTAATTCCTCTACGAGCCTCTAAAAATAAAGATAGTTCAAGACACATTGAATTCCCATATAAGAACCTACATTCTTTCCATTACGCAAAGATACACATACATGACATAAAGCACGCTGCATGGTTAAAATTGCACGGTCAAGTATAGAATAACATTAGATAACAAATGCATGTCCCATAGACCTAAGTTTGTAAATAGAATTTCTACATAATATGAATTTCGAGGTTTCTAAAATAAATGTTTTAAAACACCATTTGAATATAATTGAATCAATAATTGTACATATGTAAATAAATAGAAAACAAACGACATCGTAAGCATAATGCACAAAATAAATGAGAACGAGAGAACTATAATTGCTCCCGTAGTTAAACAGAGTGCCTACGATAATAGCTAATATACACCCAGATCCTAAATAATAGGTAAAATCATACCTAGGCCCCCGAAACCAATTAAAGCCACTGATCAAAGCCTGCGGCCTAAAACTCTATAGCTGAGCGAAGACCATTTGAGAGCCGATCGAGTAGAAATAGTTAGTCTAGGTAAATAGTTATTGTTACACACAAACCGTCTCTAACTGCGAAAATAAAAAGGTCGTCACAAATGTATTTTACCTTTCGTTTTCTACAGCAGGTTCCATATAACTAAATTAAATGATGTAATTATAAATGGCTCACTGATATCTAAATAAAAAATTTCAAGGTTACAGCATTATCACTAGTTTTATTCCTGATTAATATAGAATTTTCTAGACTTCTTCTTTTTACATAAATAGCAGACTAAATTCCTTTAGTTTTTTAGTTTTGCTTAGAATCTTGTTGTGTTAAAAGCTGTTATAAATAAATAGAAATATAAACCTTTACTATTAGTGTACTGTAATATAAATATTTAAGTGACTACGTGTAAATATGGTTGTGATTTAGGGAATATAAATAAAGACTTTTAAACGATTAACTAGTTTCGTTAGAATATTGTCCTAGTTATTTAAAAATTATTGTAACCAATAAAGTTAGGGTTAACTATTTTTTTAAAATTTGGTTTACATTCTAAATATACTTTTCCGTATAAAAGAATGCATAATGCACTCAATTTAAATGTGTTGTAATTTTAAAGTGGTTTTAGTGTTACACAACGATAATTCAAATCTATGATATTGTAATATCGAAGTACTTTAAAATAAAGTTGAAATTGTTTCTACAACTCATTGCATTGTTCCATCGTAACATTTCAATAGTAATACCTTATTGGTAATGCAACGCCATTTTATTCTATATGAGTTACGTTGTGACATTTTTATTTGTTTTACATTTCACGTGTGTACATAGCAAATTGGTAATATTAGCTTACCGACAGAATAAATGTATTCATACTGTTAGCTGGGATGTTTGATATAGATACTTCGAAATTTAATTTAAATAAATAAAAAAAGGATTCATTCAACAGTATTGAAAATTTTACATTTAACTGAATAATTATCGTTTTAAACATTACTCGTGGTATAAATACATTAACCTCATTTTTCGACCGGCATTTCATCGAATCTTGTTTTCTAGGAGAAAACGTTTTTATTATGTATTTTCAAATTTGGTAAATTTAAAGTTTACGTATTCAGAAGATGATCCAACACTATTTGAATTTTTCCTACAAATAATAAATTACTCAAGTTAGTACTTTACTCAAAGACTTGTATGCAAATGTAACGTTTTATGTGAAGTAAATGATTTGGATTGTATAAATTTGGGAAACCACATTTTCAAATAATGAAACAAAGATACTGCAAAGTTTTTTAATTTAAAACCTCTTTTTCTTAAAAACAATATGACACCACAGATCAAAACGCAAAGAACCTAGTTCAGAAAGAACATAATTCTCAGACCTCATTTTTAGCAAGGCCCAGTGAAATCGAGGTAAGTCGCTAACCAACTTTTGAATGACTAAGAGTACCTAGAAATTGTTTCTTTTACCTCCAATTTGAATGCGTATGCTGGCTCCGCCTTACGCGGATTTCCTAATCTGATAAGAGGCGAGTTTGTTTACTGAGTTTATTTTGTAAATGCCATGATGCGCGGAAGCGCGCACACTATTGCGGCGAGCCCTTCCGAGAAGGTGGCCGCTCCACGCATCACCTTGATGGCGATGTTTACAACCGAAATCACTGTTTCAATGTTAAAAGTAGTGGGAGCGTGGCCCACCGATGCACTAGTAGTTTCTTGAGGTTGTACTGATTCTTTTCGAGTGCAGCACTTCCGCTTATGATGTGTTGTTTGTCGTCGACGCACTCACGGATTTTGTGAGCCTTCGTTCACGACTTTCGCTTTCTTCCTTTTACTTCAGTGAAGTTGTCGGGATCTGGGACTTTGGCGTTTTCCTCCTCGTCGGAGGAATACTCCATCTCTGCGAGAAGGATGCGTGCGTCGTTTACAGTGTCGTTTGTCGCTGTTGATGCGGGTAAGGTAGCGGAGTGATTTTTATTTTGAATTTTCTCACGCAGTAGTTTGTTTTGCTCCTCTAGCTGTTTTATTTGGTTGAGAAACGCATCGATTTTTGCAGCTGCAACGGCTATAGACTCAGGCGTTGGTACAGTTTTTGAAGCACTTTCTTCCGCTGTGCGTTTGGGTATCGCACCGACGGAGGTGGCGGCATAATCTTTACTGTCAGGAGCGTTAGAATAACGTAGCCTACGGCGTTCCAATTCGGTTGGGCAGTACCATGAGTGGGCCACCGTGAAGGCACTTTGAACCAAATACTAACTCAATATATTAAAACGGTTGTTTGTACTGCGGCCGACCCACCGCTATAAATAGAAGGGTCCTAAGATACAGCACAATAGAGCTCAAGTAACACGTCTGTTAAGGAACACGTCTGTACTCAATGACAGTCGATACGGAACTCTCTCTTGAGGTAAGTCGCGAAGATTTTGTTGCAATTTCGATCCGGATATCAAGTGAAGAAGGTCCTGCCCAATTTGATGTGATGTTATCCTGAGTTGTCTAAGAAGATCGCTAGAGGAACTTATTAATAAAGCGGAACACTTCATAGGTCAGTGCGCAGCAGTTAGGCTTACGCGAATGCTTTTCAGTATAATCATAAAAGTCGCTTACAATGAAAACTGCATAATTGAAAATATCACTTTCTGTCTGCAATAAGCGTTGAGGAACATTGATCTGGATCATGAATAGTTTTTCGACGAACCTCATACATGAATTGCGAAAATTCGACAAACATTCCCAGGATTCTGAATGAGAAGGATCAACCAGATCTGTGATCGTCCTCCACCGACGTCCTACTTATAACACGTGGTTGGGCTCAACGTTTCGTTGCTGTAAGCCTAATGAAACATTGCAAAGGTCTCCGTTGAGAATTTTTCGAGCTTGACGCAGAACTTGTTTATTCGTTGCTAGATTTTTGCATTAGTTGCAGACACTACCGTACATGTTCTCAAACAAACCCACCTCATACTCCTCTCAACGCCTAGTACAATGAAACTGAATAAGCCGATTCGTCAAGATTAAGGTTTTCTTCTGACATTCACTCCCTATCCGTTTCCGCCCCTTTGTCTGCAATACATTGATATCATCTCGTATAACTATAATTAAGAAGAGTCACATTTAGACACATAACGTAGCCTGACACTGTAATTTAGTTTTTTAATATTTTATTACCATGTGGAAGGAAGTTGCATAATTACTTATGTTTTATCTACGCAATCTCCCCTGTTATTAAACAAATGAAATCAAGTTATTCTCTAGTAGAAAATAGTGCATAATAAGTGACTGGCAATCATTTTGTAGAAATTAGATTGTCTAGAAACTTTTGGCATCGAAATTTATTTTCGTAATAATCGCTTTGTTTGGACGAAATATAAAATTCTGATGGCAAGCTTCTACCAACTTCCGCTAGAAGTACAGTTGAAAGTCCTATTCCACCTCAGTTCCCATTATTACAAAAAAAGCGTAATCCATTACATTTACTTTACCTACGTCTTGCTACTGTGAAATGAATCATTTGTGTTATAGCTGAGCAGTAAGGTTCCGAAACCCAATTTCATTGACTGGAAAGTTGATTTAAATATTGTAATGTAAGTTACTTAGAAAGTTATTGATCAAACGATAATTTACTGATAAATCGTAGGATTTCCAACCCTAACCTAACCACCCTTTCTGTCAAGTTATGATATACCCAGTGACACGGAAATTGCAACATCAGCATACAAATTGTTTAACAAAACTTGGGATCATACGGAAATGCCAAATTTAACTCTCGTTACAGTTTTTAAACTTTCTTAGTCGGTGTTCTGTTTCTATTTCTCGTTCCTTTTGAGAATTCAACTATGCATAGAGTATGGTTATAGTGAAATTACTATCAATTAAGCGAATTTGAGAGAGGTCAACTTATTAATTTGCGTAAGGGAGACTTTTTGTTTAGAGAAATTGCAAACTGTCTTAACCATGTAATACATAAAAGGAACCAAGCATCAAAAACGCAAGACCGTCGACTTCGGATAATAACACTGAGGAACCTGCTCATGAATAATTTGGCAATAAAGGTCATCTTGTAACACTCCGAACGGCATACCTTTGTATCTGATCTTTTGCCTCAATATCATTTCAGATACACCTTGTGTTACCTTAATTGCCCAACATTGGCAGCAACGTTTGTAATAGTATAACCTAAAACAGAACAACTATTAAGTGGTACATGGTGGTATACAGCGATGAATTTCGATTCCATGTACGAATGTACGACAGCCACATATGGATTTGAAAGAGACGAAGAGAAAGATGCGATCCCTAATTCTTTGTTGAAAGATCTCTGCACCGAACTGCAGTTCTGATGGTATGGGCTGTATTTCTCATAGGATGTAGGTCCCTTTTGGTGTTCATCCGAGGCATTTTGACAGCTCAGCGATACCTTGAGTAAGCAATGGAACCTCATATCCTTCCCTTCTTGTAGTGGCTATAAAATCCGCTTTTCCAGTAAGATAATGCCCCCCCCCCATGTTACTATAATCTTTTTAAAACTTTTCATGAAACCCCCTATATCCTCTGACTTTTCGTCAGTTGAGCATGTGTGTGATATGATGGGGAGGTTATTGAGGAACTCGGACGACCCTCTGCCAATACTGGACGTCACTTGCTATTCCATGTCTCAAGAAACAATAAACCACTTTCTGGAGTCCACGCAATCTTGAATGAAGGAATATGTAAATAACACATTATTTAAAAAAAATCAATGAATACTTTATTATTTTCCTCTGACAACTTCATAAATTAATACTTATTAGTAACTCAACATTTCTGCCAAATTTAGTTAAAAAATTTGCACCTCTTCATGGTGTTGCAATTTGAATGTTACTGATATACAGAGTGGCCCACCGAAAATAGTACAAAAGCAATTTGGCCTTTTAAACTAAAATGTGACAAAAACCCTCAGGCACATCGTTTCATGTCCATCAAAACAAACATCTATAAACTAGCAAATATGTTTTCTCCTAAACTAATCGTTCAATTTGAAAAATAAAAACATCATGTAAAGAAAATTTGTTGTACTTTATAATGATATGATTTTTACATTGTTATTTGAAATTATTAAAGTGATTTTTACTCCCACTTTGGGGTTGAAGCGACTTGAATTAAATTATGCGGAAAACTTGTCACCCTAAATAAAATAGAACGTGTCCGAGCGATTTGTCACATTTTACTTTAAAAAGCCTAAATGCATCTACAGTGTTTTCGGTTGGCCACTCTGTATTTCTGAGAATGATAATTGAAGAGCGAAGTTAGGTCAAAATATTTTCGAAAATTTCAGGTTCAGCTACAGATGAGATCATCCCTTACATCCCTGCATCTTTGACGAACCACTGAAACCGTTACTTTTTAATTTTGTGTATTCATCACTTTATATATGTCAGATAATTATTTATGCGATTTACAAATTTATATACACTAGTTAAGTCAGAAATATTTCCTGTCATAATCTATCCAGATTCATATATTAATAAACGACATATGGTTTATATATTTTAGTTTTTCAGAATTCGACATACTTGAGGTTAACCATTTCCAATCATTTAATCTTTTGATAATGAGGAATTTAGAGAAAACCTAAGAGGCGTCTTATTTTACTCTTTTTATGAATAGCCAAAAGTCAACTCTTGGGTCTATGTAAACAATTTAAGAATTTCGCTGTTTTTCTGACGATTAGGTCCCTGGATTTTGCAGCCTTTGAGATGTCGACACTAGAAAACTAGAGTCCGCCCCACTGTTTAAAATCAATAATAGCAAAAGAGAACAATATTATTCTTATAGAAGAGTTTTTTACAGCAGTTTAAGCATAATAATTTTAATTTGTAAGGTTTGGCAATTTGGTGTTAAAAACACAAAGTTAAATTTTCATTTATAAAAAATTTGTTCAAGTTAAATTTATATATGTAAATAGTTTAAAAAGGATATGAACTTTATTGTCAGTATAGAACTTTTCAAACCATTTTTCTGGACAGCAGGCTTGAAGTCTACAGCAATAAAAACATACAATATGTAGTTTAGGATAAAAAAGACTTACTTGCACAAATGATATTGGAATAATAAACCAATTTAACAATTGACCGTGGGGGTGGTTTTCTAATTAGTATATTTACCAAATTAAATCTTTTTCGATAAACATTTTCAATCCATATAAACTTTAAATAGGTAGGAATCTGATAGTATTGAATTCTGGATCCTTTCCAAATTTGTTTGAAGGATAGGAAAGTTACAGACAATTATTAAAATTTTCTGATTTTACAGGGTCTAACAAAAGTGGTGCACTGGCTGTACAGGCAGCTTTTATGGCTAAAAATAAGAAAAAGTGTTTATACAAAATATGTTCCACAATGCTTCGTTACTGAGTTACAGCTACTTGAGTTCTTCAAGATATCAGATAACAAAGTACTTAAATGAAAATCATGATAAATGTTCAAAATGGCATCCACGGGCAGCAACGTATATCTGTCTGAAAATTTTAAATGCGTGTAACCAACGAATTAATATTTCAACGAACCATTATCGGAAACTTTTTTACTTATTTTTAGCCGTATAAATCGCCTGCATATAACCAGCCATAATTTTTCTTAATTTTATGAATAAAAAATTGAAAAGACAAGTAAATGTAACTCAGTGCGAAGCATTATGGAAGATATGTTTATTATAATCGTATCCTTATTTTCAGTCATCCAAACCAACTTTTGTTAACTTCTATATAAGGAAACCATTTTTTAACAGTTTCTAGTAAAAATTTAGCTTTAATAAATCAGCATGTTGCTCAGTACCTAAAATTTAATACAAATTGATTAAAAGAAATTAATCAAACCTTAGATAGGTAAGATGGTGCTAAGTATTAACAATCGTTGAAAATATAATTAAAAATTTAAATCACATTCAAAATAAGAAGAAAGGGGGATATGAACAATTTCAAACAATAATTAAAGTCAAAAATAAAATAAATTGAAAATCGTTAAATAGATGTACCTACACAGATAGGAAGACATTTTTATGCATCTGTGAAGTAAATGTAAATTTACAAGAAAATTACAGGAAACATACCTGGACTAATTAGTTAACTCGTCAGAACAATTAAACTTCAGTTCGTGTCTAGTGATTTATGTCAAAGTGCACTACGAACAATATAAACCATAAAGTATATGTGGACTTATAAAACTTTACTATAGGCGAAAACATACGCTTCAAAGTAAGCGAAGGTTTGTTTCTTGTTAATTTTAACCACAAAAAGTTATCTACATTACTTTGGAAGTAAACATTTAAGCTAAATTTACTAGAGCAATTAATTAAAAAAAAGTTTCCTATTCTAATGCAAACAGAATACCCAGTAACTTTAAATTTATTGGGTAAATCTAATTCTAAATTAATTCATAATTGAGAAATTTGAATTTTGTGTTATAAGTTGCTTAAGTTTCTTTTATTTTTATCAACTTTTACAGTTTGCGTTAACCACAGAACAAACAAAGGTTTAGAAGAAGGCTAATACAATTGTTGATGTTAACTGGTGAGGACAGAAAAAAGTGGTAGAGATGGCATGTTTAGGTAGAAGCACGCCAATATTCTACATAATATTAGAACATTTGACAATACAATTAGTTTATTTTGAAATATAGCTACACGATTTAATCAATAACAGAGGGCTATTCAATACATGCACGATATGCGGTATCACATTCCAAAGCCGTAATGTTAGATTTAAAAATGACACTTCAGGATTATATTAAAATGACATTTAGAAATAATAATTATAGATGACCCAGTTGTTTTTGACAACGATATTACGTAGTATAAAAATATTTAAAGAATACAAACTAAAATTAGTAATAAAATAAATATTTATAAATTATGCAGTTATGAACAAAAATTTAAAGTATAAAATTGTAAAATTAAGTAATACTAATTAATAATTGCTGTGTGCCTTTAAATAATGCAATTTTATTGTAAAGCTGTCGCTTTCCTTCATTGTAAAATGTTGTTAAATAAATGATTGACTTCGACATCAACATTTCCAAGGTCATTTTTAATGTAAACCTTCATTTCTTAAATGAATAACTATTATTTTGATTGAACAATAATATTCTACAGTTTATCGAGTTGTAAAACAATTTTTTAGAAGATGGATGTGTTACGCCTAAAAAAATCTCGCACAAAAACTGTTACTGGAGAAAACAACGAAATGGCGGTATCGCTTGCCATTTCTGCTGGACCTCATGTGAGTACAAGAGCCATTTCTGCAGATTCAGGAATTAGTAAAGGGAGCGTTAATAAAATACTCAAGAATCTGAGATACCGTCGTTATCATCTTTCGTTGCATCAAGAGCTGCATGAAATGATTTTCAAAATCGATTAATATTTTGTCAATCGGCATTAAAACAAATTCGTAATAATTCACTCTTTTTTAAAAATGTTTTATTTTCTGATGAATCAAGTTTTACAAATTATGGGCAGGTCAATCGCCATAATATGCATTATTGGTTAACCGAACATCTGCAGTGGATGCCGAAAATTGATCGACAACGTCCGTGGAGCATAAATGTTTGGTGTGGTATAATAGGTAATAAATTGGTCTGCCATTTTTTTATAGATGGCGTATTAAATGGACAAAAATACCGTGACTTCCTTGACGAACTATTGGCAATACTGCTTGAAGAACTAACTTTGGAACACAAATAGAACATTTGGTTACAGTATAACAGTTGTCCAGCACATTCTTCTAATATTACAAAATAAATGCTAAATCGCGATTATAGAGGTCGTTAGATAGGAAGAGGTAGTCCTATAAATTGACCACCCCGATCACCTCATTTAATCTCTCGAGATTTTTTCCTATGGGTTATCTCAAAGAAAAGGTACACAAAAAAATTCCAATCGCTCCAAATAATATGAATTAACGCATAAGGAGCGCCTGCAGATCTAATACGAAGAAACTGTTCCATGTTCATCAAAATTTAATAAAGCATTGAAAAATGTATAGAAGTTGCACGACACCATTTCGAACATTTATTATAATAGTTTATAAATTTATTCTTACCTTTTGTTGAAAACGTTTGTAATATTAATGTTCATTAAAATTTTATAACAATTATTTTAGTAATTTTGCTATAAGTGAAAAATTGTAGAATTAATTTAATTTATCTTTAAATGCAGAAATAAAATGAAAGAAGTTTTAGATAAACGTTATTTGCTTTTTAAATATTTTTTCATCAAAATAATAGGTTTCCAATTAAGAAATAAAAGTTGAGATTGAAATGACCTTGAAAATGTTGATGTCGAAGTTAATCAAGCATACCCTCTGATTTTTCCCTTTGAGTCAAACAAGTTTTCTTAAAACTTTTATGCACATAGATCTAGCAATTTCTAGATATTTGGATGTCTCACCTTAAAATGGGCACCCTGTATACTTTTCAAAACTAATTATTTAATAATATTTATTATGATATTTAAAAATTATTTATTTACACATACTGATCATTATTTATAGATTATCGCATTAATTTAGTCTAGGTTTACGAATATTAGAAATTGCATTAACATATTTGTAAGTACGGTTCTGTTCCGTTAAGAATTTAGCTAGTAATTGTGGTTACCACTTATTTATAAGAATATTTTTATTTACTTATGAAAATTTAAACCACCATTCTTCTTATAAGATGAAATGTGAATGTTGACAAGTTGCTACAGCACAATACACCAGTATTATTGGTAAATTTCCCATTTAAATTCAAAATTTACAGAAACAATTCAGGGAAAGACACTTGCAAAAGATTCAGGTAATACTGGCGAGTTATGAACATAAAATCGTAGTTTCACCGTATTTGAGATTACCAGCTTATCCTTTTCCTGTACATTTCTTTGTTCTGCGGTGTTAACAATTGATTTGATCAATTTATTGAATAGATTATTAGACTCAAAAGCACCTAATTTTTAAATTTGATTTAATTTTTTATTTCAATGAGAAGTTTGAGTTGTGTTATATGAGAACACCATTTTTGTGTACATCTAAATTCCGTTCGTTTACATTTCAGACAGATAAGTTTGAATTTGAGTAGGAAACATTTTCTTTGGTATCCAAATTTAAATATTCAAAATATAAGTGAACGTGTGAGTGTATCATTAATTTTATTTGATTAATCATAAAGTTATACAAGCCTAGTTCTTTTAAAAAGTGACAAAAGTATAGTAGTAGCAGAGTAAAGGTAAGTTACGATTCGTTTAATTTACATAGCGCAACTAGCCGTGGTGTATAAAACGAATAAAACAATTTGATTACAAGTTTGAGTAGACAACTCAATATGCCGGTGTAAACATTTAACGTAAATAACATAATAGAGAATTTTAATAAACAAAACAAAAGTAATTGTTTAACTTAAATATAAAAATTTGGTGTGAGACAATACACGACTTTCTCTGACGTTCATAGATATACAAATATGTAAATATCCACAATTGATTAAAATACTATTTACGTTTATTTTGGGAACGATAATCCTAACGGTCACCCATCTAAATTACTGGACACGCAAAACCCTGCTTAACTCCAGAGATTTTCTGCGATAACCCGCATCATCGCATTTTTTCAGTAAAATCGCTAAGATCGGATGAAATCATATCAAAAACGTAAGAACCGTATCATGTTTTAAATAAATTGTTAAAGACGTTTTCGAGTTTATTCAGAGTTAACGGTAAAAGTATTTCCGGTTACTCGATTTATGGAAAATTTTCTGAGTAACCGCCTAGATTATATGAAATTGTCTTAAATGTCTAAGAAATATAGTAAATTTTAAAATAATTCTTATATCCGATTTTAAGAAAATCGCGAAAAACGAAAAATTCGGAATATATGTAAAAATGACAGAAATAAAGTGGTACTTCCGGTTAGTCAATTTTAACCAAATTCTTGATTTAACACACTAAGGTGATTATAATCTTAAATATAAATTTTTAATTAGCTAGGGTTTTAGCTTTATAGGTATTTTATTCAAACTTAAGGGCGAAAGTACTTCCGGTTACTCGAGTCTCGGAAATTTTTTTGAAAAACCGCCTAGATTATATGAAAGGGTGTTAAATTTCTAAAAATATAGTAAATTTAAAAAAAATTGTTAGAGCCGATTTCGAGAAAATCTTAAAGAACCAAAAAATGGCAAGAGTAAAATGGCACTTCCGGTTTTGTGATTTTAATTAAATTATAACAGTCGCATGCGACCATGGATAGAAACTCAAATATAAATTTTTGTTTTTCTAAGACTTTTACTTTTCGAGTTATCGTGTTTACAGACACACACACGCACGCACGCAAGCACCAACGAACCCACGTACGCACGCGCACGCGCACACTCATACACACACGTACTCGCACACGCACATACACACGCAGACGCAGATGCAGACATGCAGACACGCAAACTCGCAGATGCGCAGGCACGCAGACGAGCAGATGGGCATGCGCGCAGATGCGCACCCACACATACCGACACACAAACACACACACACAGACACACAAAACACAGACACAGAAATTGCATGACATCATCCTACACTAAAATAAAAGTACTTTAAACACTTCTAATTCAATGGCTGAATTTTTTGCATCATCTGAGGCTCGAACTCAGGATCTTGTGCTTACATGACACACGCTTTAACCAACTAAGCTAACGATGCTCACAGTCTGACAGCAGAAAAAAAAATTTTAATATGTATAAAACATACTTGGCTTAAAATTTACATTAAAAGTAGTTATCTCAAATAGAGAAATTTAGAATATATATATATATATATATATATATATATATATATATATATATATATATATA
>JAHWXV010524959.1:0-27692 GCA_024586415.1 Phrixothrix hirtus | reverse complement strand
ATGACCAATAAATGGCAAGATTACGAATAAAACAAGAAATGGTTTTAAAAGACCAACACTTGATTTATTATCATCTAAGTATATACAAAATTCTCGATGTTTGTATGCAGGCTGCAAACCAAAGAATAAAGAATTGCAAGTTATCGACTAACTTGCGATGTCATTTGTTAGTTTAAACCAGTAGTATATAAAACTTATTACATAACTGAATATTGTCGGCCTTGGTGATTTAGCGGCCAAAATTAGTAATTTTTCAGGGAAAAATTTAGAAACCCTTCCTCTTGGATAAGGAAGCAAGAATGCAGGTTTCCTATCAGAGTGATATTTGGCGCGTTAAAAATCACCACCCGAGGTTTGGCTAAATTTTAGTAGGCACGATGAAGTGACCATAGCTTGTGGAGTAATGAGGGCAAAGGGAATCCTTGGCTACACAAACAAGCAAATAAGTGTTATATAATGAAAATTCCACATTGCCATTACTTCAAGCCTTTTCGGAAACACGCCTAAACTAATCCGGCTACTAAAAATTGCTAAAGAAACGAATATTGTAACAATTGTAACTGCAGTAAATTTCAAAAACCCAGTTAACTAGAATGAGCTTCTGAAAACTCTATCCATCATTATTAGGAGATTCTTATTGTTAGTCCAGATAGATTTTTCAAAAGATAGGCGAAGAAAAATAATTGCAAAAACGGCAAGAAACCTCTAACTGGCCGTTTTTATTTTGAATAAACCTTTTTGGCTTTTTCGAAACCTTTTCCGTTTACTATTTTACTTTTTCTGCATTTCTTCGCTTTGAACTGCAGTTAATTTTTAATTGTATCTTTCTGTTTCTTCGATCCATCTATAGTCACTGATAAATTCAATCAATAACTTAAAATGTAATTAAACAATATTTTTTATCTCAGTAGATGGTTTCGGGATGGGCGTACATAAAGATATCCTATATTTTCTCTGAGTAACTATTCCATCATACACCCCAACTTGGATCTCGAAAACGATCATTTCAAATACCTTTTCCCACGATGCGGGATATTGTCGGAGAAGATATCTTGATGTTTTCAAGATATTCCAAGATTCCTTATGTCAAAATTCGTGCAAAAACCTGCTCTCTTGAGGAAACGGCTCAAAAATGATCTCTAAAACTTTTGCTTGCATAAAAATGACGTAGCTGCTTTAGCACCAGGATGCTATAGTACTCCCTATGTTATTTTGACGAATTTATAGAAAATTTGTTTTTCTTAGTTTAGGTCAATCTTTCATTAGTGAAATTCAAAAAATTTTGGCTATCCAATCCAACCGCCCCTTCTTTTTAAAAGGTATTCTGGTTAGTTTTGAAGGAGTTTTTGCAAAAAAAATAGTTTATTTTGGAGATTTCATTTTATTTTATTCGAAATATTTTCCATCGCACTTTTCTAGCTATACGTGAATTTTGTGGTCAAACCATGTTTTTCCTTTATTGGGTCATTTTCTATTTCTTCATTTGTTTTAAAGTGTTGGTTAGCAAAATCGTGTTGCATCGATCAAAATAAATGACATTGGAAGCAGCACTGATCTATAGTGAGACTTTCACATTGACGTACGGATAATGAATCTTTAATTGCGTTTTAACGTGTGGTCGAGCAATGTCGTGCTACAAAATCAGTTTGCATTTTCTTTGAGCTATTGTTGCACGTTCCTGATTCAAAACACAATTCAAATCGATTAACTTTTAGTGATAATATTCAGCAGTGAGCGTTTGATCATACTAGACGATGCATTTAATATCTACTTCTGTGAATGCTGTGTTTTGGAAGTTGGCCTGGATCTACTCTCGATTTTTACGCTTAGAATTATTATAGTGAATACAGTTTTTATCATCAGTTACAATTTGAGACAAAAACTTACATGCGAATGATTAAACAATTTTGAATAGATAATTCATGATAATTGCATGTAGGCGATCAAAATGGTTACTTTATAGACATTTAATACTTCAGCTAATTCTCAGGTGTTTGAGACAGTATTTAGTTGACTTGAACGTTCTCTGTCGTTCAAATCAAAATCACTACGTTTAAATCAACAAAGTCATTACGTAGTCTATTTCTGAGATGAAGCGGTGCAATTCGGTAGCCGTTTTCTTCGAATCAAAACAGTGAAGTAATACATGAAGTTTCATTTTCAGTCGTGGTAAAAAATGTGGCTATGTTCACGAATGCACAAGATGTCAAATTATTTATGGAAATGTACAATCATTTCAAAATATATTTAATAGATCATTGTTTGAAATGTTGATTTTTCTGAGCTGTCCGAATATGCAATTTCTATGCCACGTTGTAAATTTAACCCCTTTCCCACTAAAAAACCTCTAAATTAAAATTTTTTACATATAAATTTATTGACATATTAAATAATAACCGAAATTGGCCGGCTCCGACTGGTGTAGCGGTTAACATGTTTGCCTTTTCACCCAAGTGATGCGGGTTCAAACTCGATCAAGGTCGGTAAACTTTTCAGCGGGGAAAATTTAAAAATCATGCCTTCTTCTCGGAAAAGAAGGTAAAATCGTAGGTCCCGTGCCAATGTGATGTTTGGCACTTTAAAAATCTCTACTGGCGGTGGAACCCCTCCAGATTCGGAAAAATTTTAGTAGGCGTGGCTAAATGACTATATAACAGTTCTAGTCCAAGAGGGCCAAGGGAAATTCCACATCCCGAACCCTCAGTCACAAAAATAAACAAACAAACAAAAATAATCGAACTTAATAAATCTAAAATTCGCACTGATTGGTTGGACACTGCTACAAGATTCTAATATTTATGAATAACTGTAATTTGTAATTTCTGTCACATTAATGTAACATATAATGTTTCAAGATCATGTATACGTAAAGCATCTCAATACCAAATTTGGGGAATTATAAACCCCGAAATTAGCTGCTGTATTGAGTGAAATTCTTTTTTTTTGAAGACGTAGAAACTTGTCAATTACCTAGCATTATTTGTCCCCGCTTACAACATTTGTATGCTTGGTTCATGAAAATGCAACGCAATTGCAAAACCTTTCTTAAATAATTTCTGTGCAGAGAAAATAGATTTATTAAATCAAAAATCTTTGGAATTCAGGCTCGAGGTTGCACAGATATAGTGTACGAAAGAAAGCTATTTATGTTTTGTAACCAAACAAAACGATTAAAGTGTTTTTGGTTCAAGTATTTTCAGCCGAGGGAGAGGTCGCTTTCTGACGGTCAATTTATAAATCTCAGATAAACAGTTTTAACAATGGAAAATGATCCAGCGAAATAACCGAGTTAATATTAATTAGTTAATCGATTTATAGTTACAGCCATCTACAAAACTAGCCGGAAAACCTATTGATAGGCCTAAGATCAGTTATTAATTGGTATAGTTGTCAATTCTGTGAGCCATCTTACTCCTGTAAGATTCATTAGAAGAAGTAGTACTATCAACGGCTTTAAGTTCTTTCTGAACCACAGAGAAACGAGTCAAAATCCAATTCCTAGCCGAGAAACGAACCTAAGGCTTCAATGTTCTTAACCTAAATTTTTAGGAAATATTATTAGTTAAAGCTTCCAAAATGGAAAACTTCAAAAATGCGTACATAGAGGAGTCACAGTTTTAGGGTTTTTTTAATATCCATAAGTTTCTAGATGTCATTGGATAATTAATTTAAATCATATCATGCAACATTATTAAAAGTTGACTCTTTGGTCAGTATAAACTGGAGATGTTTTTCAATAGAATGAAGGCATGGTGACAGGTCCCTTGACGTTTTATATCGATTACAAATTGTGCGAAATTTAATTTTGTTATAAACTATTATATGGCATTCATTGTTTAATTCAAATGATGCAACAGTTTACTCAAAATTCTGAGGTTCTAAATTTTCTTCTTTGTTCGCGAACTTTACCTGCTAAGAACCCCGCAGTTGTGCAACACTTGGCGTCCACCTTTTGACAATTTTAAACAATTTTCGACTTTCAGTTTCATTTGGTGCAAAGCAATTTAATGTTCATTTAAAGACGGTATATATTTGTTTCAGTCACTTCGGTGATTGATAAATATTTGAAACATATATTTTCATAGCTGTTTATTGTATCATAAATTAGGTTACTGAAATGAAGTTCTAAATTTAAATACAGCGAGCAATTGAGGTAAATGTACAAAAATTGAACGAGGGCGTAATATTCCTTTGAATAAGTAATAGCCTAAAACATTTTCCTGTAATTATTTCACCTAATGAGGAATACTAAATCTAATTTAGGACGAAGAGTTTTCCTTAGCTTTCCCAGTACTCCCGAACGTATTTCAGTTGTGACCTAATTAACTTCTTTCGATTGCCACATCGTATTATCAGTTAAAAATAAATGGAAAATATGTACAAACCTTGAACTAAATTTATTTAAGAGTGCTTTTAGAATAACAGAATTAATTCTATATTACAGGAAACAAATAGTGCCCCAGAAAACACTGATGGAAAAATTCAATCGGAAGTCCCTAGCCATGAAGGAATCAAATTGGGTTGGATTCAGGGCGTCCTCATTCCGTGCCTTCTCAACATTTGGGGTGTTATGCTATTTCTTAGACTGTCTTGGGTTGTCGCACAATCAGGGATAGGTATGTATTTTCGTTTAATCCCAATTTAAGCTAATCCGATTTATACATTGTTTTTAGGTCTTTCGTTGGTCATTATCGCAGTATCCGCTATCGTATGCGTTATCACTACTTTATCATTATCGGCGATTAGTACTAATGGTGAAGTAAAAGGGGGTACTGATAAAGTTTTAAATTAAATAATGCCACGAATAACTGTTAAATTTTAGGAGGAATCTATTACATCATATCGAGATCTCTTGGACCAGAATTTGGAGCTTCAGTTGGTATTGTTTTCGCATTTGCCAACGCAGTTTCGGCGTCAATGAACACAATCGGGTTCTGCAGTTCACTTAATGACCTTTTAAGTACATACGATCTTAAAATTATCGATGGAGGACTTAATGATATCAGAATTGTTGGAACTGTTGCTCTCTTCTTTATGGTTCTAATTTGCGCTGTCGGAATGGAATGGGAATCTAAAGCCCAAAATTTTCTCATCGCTATTATTGTTGGAGCCATCTTCGATTTTCTTATTGGAACTTCAGTGGGACCAAAGAATGATGAGCAAAGAGCTAAAGGCTTTACTGGATTTAGCTGTAAGTATTAAGTTTTACAATTAATTTTGATCAATGATCAAATAATTTTCCAAAATTCTTGAGATTTTTGTTTTTGCGTTTCACCTTAAACAACTTTATTTTGATAAGGCAGTTAATTATAATTTAAGTTTTGGTGATAAATTTTGCCAATCGTACGTCATTTTCTCAACTCATAACCGCCGTTTTAGGTAAAATTATTAACAGTTTCAAATACGGTAAAATTATAGATAACTATTATCTGGAAGAGTTTTTAATACACAACTAAAATATGGGCAAAATTTAACCACTTCAGGAAATTTGTAAAACATCGAAACATAGTGTTACGATCCAATAACGGCAACCATAAATAGTTAAGAATTAAAGATTTCCGTGAAAGCAAATATCACTAGAACTTAATTTGGACCGGCTTATCAAATTAAATTTGTAAAAGATGATAAAATGCGTAAATTCGTAACTTGATAGTTATGAGTTATACAGAACTGAAAGTGTTTCCAGCTTTCTATTTCTCCAGATGTTTATAACTGGTGTTTTGGGAAGTTTTTTCTAAAATAGAAATATCACCTTAGAGAAGTAAGTATATTTTCATAATGAAAAATGCATTGTAACACCGATTCTAACTAATGCCAAACTGCGAAAAGGAGATTAATGGCGGGGAAAATATCTAACAGAAAAAGAACAAGATGTCTTCTAACAAAACAAAATTGATAAATTTGTTTTTCAGATGAGGTGTTCCAACAAAATTGGCCTCCAGCTTACCGACATCAAGAAGGTGTAGATTATGATTTCTTCCAAGTATTTGCCATTTTTTTCCCTTCCGTTACTGGAATTCAAGCGGGAGCTAATATATCTGGCGACCTAAAGGTAATTTATCTGAAATTTTTGTTAGCATTCCTTTAGTTTGATTGTTTTTTAAGGATCCCGCATCGTCAATTCCTAAAGGAACATTACTAGCACTTATAATATCTATGATTTCTTACGTCACGTTTGTTTTCTTCGCTGGGTCAGCGGCAATGAGAGACGCCAGTGGAAGTTTAGAAGATTTCGCCAATAATTCTTTGACGAACTGTGTTGCTGATTTCAGCTGCGAGTATGGACTTTTCAATAGTTACTCTGTGAGTAAACAATCCGCTTTTGATGTTTTTACACTTTTTTAGTTGTCATTGTGGTAGTATATCTTGAAATTTTATTGAAAAAGAAATTAATTCAAATACATTTTTATGATGTTTAAATTAAAATAATTGCTAACACTTCTTTGAATTTTTATACAAAACGTCTATCAAATGCAAAATATGATCCTTAAAGATAAATAGACAAATTTCAACGCACCAATAAACGAGCAATAATCACAACATAACGAGCTTGTTATTTCGGATACAAATTTATTTATGAAAGTCTGGTGTCCATTAAGGAAAGTGGAGTTGCTTGTGAATTGATTATTTGCAGAACTTTCTTAACATGTTTGCAAGAAGCATTTTACATTCTTGCAAATATCTATTCTAACGAATATCGTAAGACTGTTATTAAAAGATTGCGACACCAAATTTTCTTCTTTTATGCTAAAAAAATATATTATTAAAAAGAAAATGACCAGAAGAACATGATAATAAATGTTAAAAACCGATTCTTGTGGTTTCACAAATTATTATTGAATTTAATAAGTGACATATACATTTTATTATGCACACCAAAAAACTACAATACATTTTTTTCTAAATTGTATAACAATTTTTGAAATATTTGTAATTCAAATTTTGAGTCTAACACGACTGTAGTTGTTTACAAAACTATCGGGCTATTGTAATCTCTGCTTGTTTGGTAGTATTACATTACAGTTGTTGAATGATGCATACTATTAATGGTAAACGTTATTCAAAACAAATATAAGTAAATTTTATTACAAATTTAATTATTAATATAGAATTTTAACTAATATTTTCAGTTTAAATTCTCTTTAAAGTTTTTATAGTCCATAAAGAGAAAATTAATTTAAGATTTTCTTATTTAAAATTTTAAAGTTTTTAATGTGGTCCATTGTACAAAGCACGAATTAGTGAATAACAATAATTTTAATATTAAGTTTGTATGGTAAGAAAATCCTAAAAAACGATTTTGGGTGTAATCCAGTAAGAAATATTTTTTAAAGAAAACTTTAAAAATGCGTATCTTTTAATCACAAATTTTGGTAAGAGCAACTGAATTTTATTAAGATTCGAACAATATAGGCAACTTCATTTAAGTGTTCTACAAAATTTAGTACGTACATTGAATGTTTACGTACAATAAATATGACCTAAGATAAAATTTCACTTTATATTCTTATTTTTATAATTAATTAATCAAATTTATAGGAACAGTAACACATATAAGTACATAATTTAAAAAAATATATTCAAATTTTTACGGCAATAACATCTAAACAGCTGATTCGCCCCATATGTTCGGTCCGAATTTGCGATCGATTTTTACACGAAAATTTTTGCAACATTGTTTTTTGAATTAGATTACAAAATTTTACTGATTTGTGTTTATTAAGGGCCCATCTACAGGTGTGTTAAATAATGTTCTTATTTCCAAAACAGCTCGATGGATCTTTTTGAGAAATCTAGCTACCACACCATACTATAACAGATATATAAAGTTTCACGTCTGTAAGGTGTATTAAAATTAAAAAATTCTAAAATCATTATTTTGGAAATTTGATGGCCTTTAAATCAAAACTTTTGATAAATCTCGAACTTAAAGCATTTGATTTATATTTTAAAAGTCTATAAAATACGTGAAAATAAAAAAAGTGCCTGGGTAGTTTTCAAGAAACTTTGATTTTTTAACCTTTGCAGTTAATAAACTACCGTCATTTCCTATTAGTGCCATACTAAACAACCATTTCGCCTAAAATCATTTATATTGCCTTAAACCCTCAAAATAGGCATTTTCAAATTTTGGCCCGAATCTATGATTTTCACATTGCTTACAGCAGGCGGAAAAGTAAAAATGTGTAAGACACAAACGCTGCGCCGTCCCCACTTTCCCGACTTCGTCTCTCCTAGGTTCTTCGTAACGGCGCAGCGGCGCCTCAATAGTTTCAATGATAACAATTGCTGCAGGGATTCGTTAACAATAAAAATAAAGTGTTCTAATTTCTGTTCAAATGTAGTGAGCCTATAAGAAAAACTTTCTAATTTGGACAGCGCCAAATTTTGACGAGGCATGGTGGAAAATCAGCTCCAAGGTGAAATAGACGACTCTTTCCCCTTATTGGTAGAAGTTCACGTCTGAATTTTTGACAAGTTGAGATACTGCGATTTACTTGAAACTGATGAGACTTGACGATGAAGGTAAAACGTCCATATCATGGCAGCGATAGAAGCCCTATTCTTGTAATTCCGTGGCCGTAAAATCTTTTCCTGTTTATCTTAAAAAATAATCTTGTATCGATTTGAATAAAGAATAATATATACATTTCAGCAACGTTTTCCTATGCATATCGTCAATAATTAATCGCTTGTTTTCATATAGCTACCCTCGGTGCAAGGATCTGCCAAATAATCTTAGAAGAAAGGTATATTAAACCAGGATCTACGATTGTGAAAACTTTTTCTATTGAAATTCGCCCGATTGGTGGAGATAGGTTGCGTGATGGAAATATTTCCTGATAAAACTCGTAAAGTCGTTTCAAGTCACGCAACGCATGTTTCCAAGTTTGTCAAATCAGTCTGATCAGCAAAGGCGCACAAGAAAAGCTTTTGATAACAAAGAAGAAAGTGGTTTTAATTTCGTGGTTACAGTTTCTTTAATATATTCCGCGTCCGGGAATTGTTTCCCGTTGGGAACAGTTTTCACCTCGGAGAGAGAAAAGTCTGATGGTGCCAAGTCAGGTCAACACGGTAGGTGATTGATATCAATAACGCCTTGTTTCATAAAACCGTACAATTAGTGCAAAATGGTTATTCACCGATTTTTTGCTACAATGGATCAATGGATCTTCGAGTTTAGTGCGATCTCAGACATTGTGATATTTAAAACGTTTAACATATTCAAACACACGACTTGATAGATTATCACCGACACAGTTTTCGATAGTTCATAAGTTTCTGTTGTAGTTTTCCCTAATTTTCAGTAAAACGAATGATAAAAACACGATGTTCGCGTGTCTTGCGCAACACCACTATCAATTGATAAAATTGTGAAATTTTCTTTTGATTTAATTTCACGTGTTTGTTTTGTTTTGTTTCGCCGGCTTGGCTTCGACTACTATGATTGTTTCGTCATGCCTATTAGAATTTTGCCGAATTTGGAAGAGTTTCATCGCCGCGCCAGTGGAGATTTTACTTCCTCATCCCAGAAGGAAGCATATTTTTAAACTTTTCTTCCCTGAAAAATTTACCGATTTTGATCGGGTTTGAACCCGCGTCTCTTGGATTTCACGGTAAATATGCTAACGACTACACCAACCAAGGTCGGATAACTTCACGTGATTCCAGTGCTACAACGTTAATCTGAGAATTAAATTCCTAAACCTTGTAGATTAAGATACCGCTGTGAAGAATGAAAATTGAATTAATGATTAGGTATTGTACAACAAAGTGGCAATTATAAGGATCAGGATTAAATTGGTCGTAATGTAGGAATCTCGATTTCTAATTTGGAATGGAAGGCTTGCTTAAATAATAATTCAATATTTGACGTCACTTAAATGCGTTAATAGAGGCATTAACTTAATAAGCAATAAAGTGTTAATGTCATTAAATTCCTATACTATGTAAATATTTGAAAAGTTTATGCAAAAAACATGTAAATCCAATTATGGCGAATAAATGTTTGCTGAAAATATTACGACTAACTTGTTACATTTTAAACTCGCAAAAATGTTATAATTGTATTCTTTGTTTGCCTTCGAAGCAATTTAATTTAACTTTCGGTTTAAGCGTTTAGTTTCTTACAATTTCACAACCTTACTTGCATAATGTAACATTAAAATGAATTCATTCATAACTTCCAAAATTACAATTATCTAATCAAGTTAGAAATTCCCGCTAAATGAAATTTTGTATTTCAAGATCACGCGGTTCTTTACCTCTAAAATTCCATATATGTATGTACCTATCATTTCCAATTGATTAAATTTTCCTTGTTTGAAGAAATGAACGTAATTTTTATAAATCAGTTGACTAAACATGTTTTATAATTTTATGAAAAAATTTTACTTAAATAAGTGCTACTTTTTCCATTGGCAGAAATGATGAAATATTGCTATATAATGGGCATCTTCAAAACAAATTAAAAAAGACGTGAAAGCAAGCGTTACCGTAACGAGCTCTAGAGATACGCACTTGAAACGTTTTTTTACGTTAAGGGTCGATTAACTCAAAAAGTAATCAGCGTGAAATTCTACATAAATTCAATTTTAACAAGATCGGTAACTGACTAACTCAAAAACATCTATATAATTTTACAAAACAAATAACTACCAACTAAAAATATATGATTTAAAAGATTAAATAAAAATTAACAGTAGCTACCTACTTCATAAAATGTAGAACTTTGCCTTTTTTCATAAATCACATTGTTTTCCATGGAATAAATGCCAATTAAATATTTAATTTAAATTTAGTTGCCATTTGAATCTTACATTTGAAGTGGATAAGTCGTAGACAATATATATAGTTTTTGAGGTTATCGCACCCGTAGTCTAAAATAATTTTACTGTACAACGAATTGAATTGGAATAATTTAGAACTAGCAGTATTGTTAAATTTTATATTCTATTTAATAGTTACATAAAATAGTCGAGAAAGAATTTTCACAGCATTTTTAGGCGAATCTGACATATTTCAACGTCAATTATTACAGAAAAATTAATACATTCAACATATACAACTTCAAAAGCAATTATTAATATTTCGTGAGCTATCCTACAATAGTATATATGTAAATATACGTTTGTATTAAAATAACGTAATAAACAACATACGAGGTGGTATCCAAATGTTCCCGGACTGATGCGATAAAAATTCTAAAACTCATCTCTATACTACATTGTTACCATCACCTTGATTTCAGCGTTTGTCCCACCGTTCAAAGATTTTCTGGAAGTCTACTTCTGTGAACAAGTCAAGCACTGTTTGCGATTCTGGTTGAATTTTTTCAATTGTATAAAATC
Organism: Phrixothrix hirtus; assembly: GCA_024586415.1. Lineage (NCBI taxonomy): Eukaryota > Metazoa > Arthropoda > Insecta > Coleoptera > Phengodidae > Phrixothrix > Phrixothrix hirtus. The sequence goes on along the minus strand of JAHWXV010524959.1, from coordinate 16,341 downwards.
GTCAGCCCTTCAATTAAAGTTTCATTTTCGAAAAGAGGTCGTAGTCACATCACACCAAATCAGGCGGATAAGGTGGGCGAGGAAGGACAATCAGGACTGCGCGTGGAAAGAACTGTGCGACGGTGCATTGTCGTAATGCAATACAAAAACTTTGTTATTCCAGTGTTTAGGTCTTTGCTGTCTGAAGTCCGCGCGAAGCCGCCTCAAAATATCGCAGTCGAACTTAGAATAACTGTTACACCTGGTGGCACGAATTCTGGGTACACGATCTTCGGTCTTGGCGAACTGAGATGCTTCCACTGACTCGTCTGTTGCTTGGTTTCTAGGTCATATCCATAAATCCAACTTTCATCGCCTGTTATGGTTCAAGACAAAAATTTAGCATCTTCCGAAGCAAGTGGTTTCACCTCAGTGATGCATAAATTCGTTGCTGCTTTTGATCAATTAAGAGTATTGGAACAAATTTTGTGGCAATGGGGTGCATTTCCAGTTCCTCACTTAAAATGCGCTGGCACGATCCATAGCCTACTCCAAATTTAGTAGCAACGTCTTCAATAACCCGACGATAGTCTTCACGTTCAACATTGTGGAATTACTGCAATGATTTCTGGTATGGTGGACGTCGAAGGTCTTCCTAATTGTTCGTCATTCCTAAGCTCCATTCTACCCGCTTTGAACCGGGTATGCCATTCAAAAACTTATCTTCGGCTTAACAAAACGTCACCAAACGCTTCCTGAATCATTTTATACGTTTTAGTAGCACTTATTTTTAGTTTAAAATAAAATTTAATGCACGCGTGTTGCTCTAATTTTGCATCCGCTACAGTTAACACTTTATGCAAACTATCGTATAATAGCTGCTACTCAATTGAACAAGTTCAAACTTCTCACACATATTTATGACATATGTGGCTACCGCCTCCTATTGGAGCGCGCTAGTACCATTTCCCATTTACATTATGCAGGAGTAGTCCGGAAACATATGGACATCACTTCGTGTAGCAGGAATGTACTAAATATCGGTTAACGCTTAAAGGGTTGCATCTATTCAACATTCTTTATAATAAAGACAAGTATGCCTCCATTTAAGATAATTTTACAAGAGAAATTGAAACCTTTTTTATTCCTTCGTTTGTTTTTCTACAGTTTTTAACTTGGTTTCATTACTAATGTTGCATCGAAAATTCGATGTAACCAAAAATTGTTCGCTTTTTATTCCATTTTTTACACCTTTCCGATTTAAATTAATTAATTTAATACATTTTGGTATAATATTAAGCAATTCATTTATATCACTTTAAATCAGTTGCTTTTAATTTAAATATCAAAACTATTTTCTCCACCCAACTTCTACATATTTGAAGGTTAGTGTTTGATATTATGACGCAGGCTTACTCAAGATAGGCGGAATAACCGTTTTAAATACTCACGTTACATTATATTTATTTACGTCGATCTTGGCATTGTTAGTAAATACTGTTTAGTTCCGTAATGTATATTGATTTGTATATTTAACAAAATTAACAAGTCATTTGGCTGGCTAAATATAACTAATAGGAGGAAAGTACACGCTGCTTGCCTATATAATAGAATTATACATGATTGCTGTCGATATTATCTGCACAAAAAGATTACCTACCGTACCGACATACACAATATCAACATACGAACTAGGGGCTTGTTAGCAGTGCCCAATCATAAAATTCATTTATATAAACCTTCTTTTACATATCAAATAGTATTGTTGTATAATAAATTATATGTGCAATATCGAAATATAACGTCAATCGGTTTCAAAAAGTGGTATAAAAAAGCATTATTGCAAAAATTCTAATATTAATGTGTGTGTAAATATGTTAACTCTTCTATTTCTCTTAAATTCATTTTATTAGGTTTAAAGTAATTACGTGATAATTACTCTCACCTTTATTGGGATTACATTGAGCGAGTCCTGATCAATCAGAACTAGAATTCCTCTTTCTCTTTAATTATTATCATTATTCCCTCAATCTAGTCTTAGTATGGGTAATTTTAGTAGGAACTATTTATTTTTTTTGTTTAAAAGAATTGCCATTTATTTGTATGCCATTGTATCTTAGTTTATTGATATAGGGTGAAGTGGAAGATCAGCATTGCTGAACTGCATCCTATTTCTCAGAATTTTTGTTTTGGGAAATAAAGTTCTTCTTATTATTTAGTTTCGCAATTTAAAATTCTTATTTACTACCTCGTGGTGAGGTTTTTCTTTATTTAACCAAATTTTATATTAATTTTATAGATGTTTTTTATAGAACGAGGTTCTACACCTGGATGATGATTTTGGGAAATATATTCACGTACTGCATCATTTAAGTATTGGAAATTTATTTTGCAACATGCTGATTTGCAGTTTAAAACGGGATATGCCATTATTATATTTTTCTAAAATTTGATTTCCACTGCTGTAGAAAATTTTGCATATTTAACTTAATGGATGTTAAATAAACTAAATAAAATTTATTTCATTCTCAGCTATATTAAATTCTTGTTTATAGTTAAATTACATTGAACACCTATTATAAAATGAATGCTATTCCTTTATCTATTGGAAAATATTGAGGCCTAATCTCGAGAAGGGGTAACATCAATCGACCTCCAAGGAGCCTCAACTTATCTAGATTTTTTTGCGGAGATATCTTAAAAGGAAGGTCTACGACAATTTTCCAGCGACTATCGCAAATTTAAAAGTTAAAATTCGAAAGAAAATTTATCATATATCCCCAGGTGTACTCGTGGGGGTCTGCCAGCGGTTCGAACGTAATGAACAACATTTATTTTTAAACAATAAATCCCTCAAGTTTGTTGTTTTCGTTTTTGTTAATGAAAAAATGTAAGTTTATTTGTGTTTCTCAAATGCTATTTTAAAACATTTAAAGACTTTTTAGACACCCTGTATTATTACTACGTAAGATGGTACCCTAGTCAAATTTGTCGGATATATTATTAATTAAGTTGGAGCTCTAGTAAAACTTGCTGTCTAGCGCCCTCACTGGGCCAAATTTCACCTAAAATGTGATTTATGATTTATGGCGTAAGCACAATGAAATCACGACTTACCTAAATCAGATATAGGTCACTCTATTATAATGTTCGCGCTTTAAACATAGTGATTAAGTCCTTAGACTAGACACCAAATTTAACTTATAATATATACACAAACAATTCTTTGATTAGAAACTTCAACTTGTATTTAAAACACAACACTAACGTCTATTATAAGGTCAGTTCTATTGTAAGTACATACATACAAAGGTGAAGCCGTCGTTGAGGACAAAAACGAGGGAATGTTAGGTAATATTTTTACAATGGTAATTTTTCAACGTGCATATCATTGATTTAATTAAATGACAGAATGATAGATATGCTTATGTGATAAGGTTTTTATATCTTGGAATTACTCTACCTCAATTTAACTCTTTAGTAGAGCTGCTTTCTTATTTTGCGAGGTTTTCAATTAGTAAAGCCGAGCCGAATTGGGACTGAATTAAACAATAAAGAAATTCAAAATGCATTAATGATTAATTTTGGTAATTGATGAATTAATTAACGTGGGAATATATACATACACTATGTAGTTTTGAAAAATGCAATACCTAATTATAATAAATATAAATTTTATATGATATTAATAAAACAAATAAAGTTTAGAATTTGCTTACTAGGAAAATCGTTGTAAAATTGTTTGAAATTAAATTTCCCAGTAAGTAACAACATACGAGGATAGTACAATAAGTCACGTAAAAATGCGAGAGAATAAAATCAATACTATTTTGTTGAAATACATTCATCCAGATGGCGCAATATCAATTTTATAGAACATCTGCCGATTAGTTTATGTTTGATGGCCATTTAGAGTAAACAACTTGTATGCATTAATTTCGCTAGAATGGAAAAGACTGCTTTCGCGTTCTAATTAAAGATTCTTTTCTGAGAGGAAAAACAATAACAGAAACAAAACAAAAGTTTGACTCTGCTCCACGAATTAAAATAATTCACAAGTGGTTTAATGATTTTCGTTATGTTCATACGAGAGTTCGCGATACTGAGCAATATGATAGGCCAAAAATGCCCACATCAGAAATGGTAACAAAAGCGCATGGCATTGTGTTGGCAGATCGTCGAGTGAATCTGCGTGAGACTGTGGAGGTTTTAAACTTGCCAATTCGTGAAGTCGTTTCAATTTTAAATGATGATTTGAATATAAAAAAACTTTCTGCAAGATGCGTGCTGCGTTTGTTAAAAGTGAACCAAAACCCTAACCATTCAACGATTTCGAAGTATTGTTTTAACTGACTAAGCGTAATATTACTTACTTATTACTATTGAAGAGATTTGGACCATCACTATACTTCGGAAACCAAAAATCAATCGAAATAATGAGTCGAAGTTGATTCAAGTGTAGCAAACAAGGCAAAAGGGTGCCATCGACTGATAAAGGATGTCAATTGTTTTTTTGGGAGCATTTCAAAACACAATTTTTATATTTTTGCAGTTGTAATAGCTGCATTATTGTGGCGAAGCAAACTTCTCTTTGCCAAATGTGGCCGATTTACTTTGTTTTTCATTCAACTGGTCCAACGATGATTAATACTTTCAAGTTACTGTTCTACCTTTTTGAGGGTAACTAATGAAAACTATTCTGCAATTATATTCACCAAACATCGCTCTTTCTGATCATTTCTTATTCCCGAATTTGAAAACTGGGTTTAATGGTAAGAACTTTTCATTGAATGAAGAAGTGGTCACTGAAGTAGATGTCTATTTTGTAGACCTTGATAAATCTTATTTTACTGAAGACATTAAATGTCTTAAAATCGTGCATTGAGTTGGAGGGTGACTATATTGAAATATAAAATGTTTTTATACCGAAAAAATAACTGCTTGTTTCATTTTTACCTGACTTATTGAACTATTCTTATAGTTTACACATCCTTGAGTAACAACATGATTATGAAATATAAAATATATCACTTGTATTATAATGCAACGGGGTTTCAGTGACTAATATATTTGTAGTGTAAAATCAAAACCGAAATTTCCATGTTCTACCATTTCTGAAAAGATATCGTTGTTATGGCCATATCGTCAACTTGTGTATGTTCTCAAATGTCATGTGGTAACATAGCAGACACATATGCTTCTAGAAAATCGTGGCAAACACAAACAACTATCCATCTGTAGGACGAGACTGATGCAAATTAAACTTACACAATGACTCGACTCAATTTGACTCTCAGTGTGCCATCAAAACATTACCTTTCGTCGGGAAGAAACCAATGTAAATTATATTTGTTGTCTTCGTTTGTCCGACCCTTCTTGATATCATTTGACTCAACGCTATTGGAGTGGCAGGGCCCTAATTGATTTAAAACTGCAATAAATTAATTATTTTAAAGTGTTTTTAACTATTTTTTAACCAATTATTAGGCGAAACTGTTCAGAAGGAATTATTTCACAAAAATTATAATGTTAGACAAAATTTTGGGGGCTGGTCTCATTTGGTGTAATAGTTGGCATGTTTGCCTCTATAGCCAAAAGACGCGGGTCAAACCCGATCTATTTGAACAAAAATTTAAAAGCATGCCTTCTTCTCAGATAAGGAAGTAAAATCGTAGTTGCTGTGTGAATATGATGTTTGGCACGTTAAACATCCCTATTGGGAGTGGAACTCTTCCGTATTCGACGAAATAATCAAAGCAGTTGAACCAAAGTGGGCCATTTTGGTAAAAAGTAAAAAAACCCATTTACACCATAAATTATAGTGCCTATAACTTAAATTTAAAAATGAAGTGATTAGTCACAAATAAAGAAAAGTCGTTAATTTTATTTTGGAAAATAACTACAGAAAATGTTATTTCAGTGACCATAAATAAATGCATACGCTCATTCTTATATCCGCGTCTCTGATTGGGCGGTTTATGATATCTTGAGGAAATTTTTTCTAAAATCTTTGTACTTGACGACACGATGTTGAGATATATGGAATATGGAACTAACACGCAAATGGCGTGCACAAAATGGGCAGACTTGAATACGGACGGTGTTTCACAGTTGTTTGTGTTTTGCGTAAAATTCGAACCTCATCGAATTTTTAGGCCGCCGTTGATCTAAATTGATCTAAATTCTTTGAACTCGACGGCACGAAGTTAAGATACAAGGAACATGGAACTAGCACACCAATGGCATGCGCAAAATGGACAGAGATTTTAGACATGAATACGAACGATATTTCACAGTTGTTTGTGTTTTGCCTAAGAGTGGGATCACGTTGATCTACTACATTGTTCTGTGCAGTTGTTAATAAATAATGTCCGAATTTACAGCGGGTGTATCCGTGATCATAGTAACACATTCATTCTTCATACCTCGAAGTACTACATCCAGCATATACTATTTCCGGAAAATCGCCATTAGATAAATACAAGCATGGACGAAAGTGTAAACTGACTGACAGAGATAAAAAGACCATGAGAAGACTTGCAGTCAAAAATAAAAAGGCAAGTGCTGTAAGAGTGACTTTTTAATTGAACCTATGCTTTCTCAAAAACAAAAACAGCGAGAAGGGAATTCCATAAGCACTATATTTATAGGTAAGCTGAAATTGCGACACCGCTGGTAAATTAGGCGAATGTCAAGGAGCGGAAATAATGCCGAGAGCCGATGAGTGCGGAGAATACTGCCTCAAGCTTACGCACAGGAGTCTTTGCTATGAAAGATGAAGCATGGCGTAGATTGGGCCATAATTTGGGCAACCATATCACGGTGTTCTGCCGGTACCATTATCTACTGCCAATGACCGTCTAAGCATTTTGTATGCCAAAATCTGTCCGATTGTACAAAGATTATTCTCTGCAGGAATTCCATCTTCTTGTGTTGTCAAACCGAGGTTTTCTGAATATTCCGACAAGGTACCTCATTATCATATAGCCCTGTGATTGGTTTCGGAAAACGGGACTCAGACCCATTATTCACCTACAAAATATTTCCAAAAACTTGAGCAAGTTTTATATGAGGAATGGTATAAGATTTCCTTATGTAATATCTAGGCCTCAAATTTGTCCGTTCTCAAAAGATTTTAGGTCGTGTTAGATGCCTACGTTATATTAAGCAATGAATTACTTCTTTTATCAGGTGTTTACATATTTTTCCTCAAGCCTGATGTCAGTGGGGGGTTATACTAGCTAACTAGCCTTTTACCAATAACATTTTTAACGCGTTTCACGGTTAACAAATCTAAAGGTTTGATAGACCAAGGAAGGACATTACTCTAAGACAACAGTTGTCATATTTGGCATCGCCTTGAAGAATTATCAAAGGAGTGTATAATGCACCAAGTGATTCTAAATTCTAATTCTATGCAACCATCGTGAGCCTGCAAAAAGAAACAATATTCATCATACGATTTGATACAACTGCTAATCACAGACTTATAACAAAATCGGTTTGAATATACGCGAAATCAACGATTTTTTTTCAATAAGTTGACCTCATTAGGGCTGCATGGCCTATTTCTCCTAGAAGATAGTGTGACAATCTCTTATAAGTCTGGAAGTCTTCATAGTCATATATTCTTCCTTCAACAACTCGGAGTCTCTTTTACGATGTTGCCGAACCTTTTTAGTCTATACCCTTCGACATTTACTAATGGACGATTTTTTTTATACAAACCATCCGGATACTTTTTGGAATTGAAAGACTAGTTTCGGGAAGCTCATTATATGCACTCGCATAAAATATTTTCACTTTCGGCATTCTCACAGATTATTTTACAATGAAGTGAAATGAAATAACAAATAAAATTTGGATAAAGAATGGTTGACAAAACACAATAAACATGAAGAATATGTTATTCATGCAGACTGTAGCAAGAGAATAGAAATTGCGGTCGGCCATCCAAACTTTTGGCTCAACCACGAGCTGTGATGAAAAAGTATCGGGTCTGGTGCAATAAAACAGACGTATTTCATCTCCTTCAAAATGATAAATATATTTTTCTCAGTGTGTTTTCAATCCTCAAAGCCCTTTTATAGTCGATTTCATGTATAGTTTTCAGAACAAGCGATGAATTCTTTTTATTGTGACTCTCGATTTGAAACGATGCCAACGAAACGGTAATTTCAATCGCGCTAATAAGAAAAAGTGACACGATACCATATTAATCGAATACATAATTGGTGGAATAGTATTCGTTCAAATTTGGCCAGAAATTCACAAGCAAGAAGAGAAGTGTGAGTGAAAATATTATCGTAATGCAAAATCCATAAATTCTGGCCGCTTTTTACGGATTGCTTAATGTAAATGACATTAACGATTTGTTGACAATTTGATCAAATAGACAAAATTCCCGATGCACGACCGCGATAATTTAAAACGACTGTTAACATAAACTTAATTTTTGATCAACTTTGACGAAATATTTTCGATTTTGTATCGCCTTTAGCACGCCATTCACTTTCGGTGTTGTCTTAAGAAACCTCTTCTTCAGCGCTGACAATTCGATGATGTTTTTCAAAACCATCTAGCGCTTTCGGAATCATGTGAGATACTACGCGTTGACGTTCAAATTGTGTTTCAAAATTCATTGTCGTGAACTGAATGTAATTGAAACACGGTTAAGCATATTTTGAATTAGCAATCGTCGATCACTGAGTACTAAATCGTTGATCATCTGTTCCAAATCGTTCTCTACCTTCTTTGAACATTTTATACCATTTAAAAATTATTGTACGTGACATGCACTCATCACCGAAACACTTCTATAACATGTTCACTGCTTTTGTAGAGGAAATTTTTCCCCGTACACAAAATGTTATGCAAATTTTTTGCTCTACAAAATTCGAGATATTAAAAATAGCAAAATCACAAAACAAGTGTTTGATACTAGATTAATTATGGTATGAAGTTTTAGGAAGGTGTTAGAACGAATCCTACAAATCTGAAAGCAAAATTGCTTCCTTGATATGGTTCAAGCGCGCAGTTTTTGATCACAGTAGTTGCGTCCCTGAAAGCTGAGTCGAAACTAAATCTTTCCACTAATAAATAAAACTAAATGTTTGTTTATATTGAAAATTTTATTTTAGCAGGAGAAATGTCTGGTGATGATTCCCAAATAGCATAAAACGGCAAAATTTGATACAACCTCACCTAACAAGTTGTTTCTTTATATTATCGAATAGTGTCTCAAAACATCCGTCTAGAATAAAATATGAACGAGCCCTTTACACGCAACAAGTTCTTGAAAAATAATGATAGTCACATATAACTTTCCTAAATACTAGATCTTCACAGATTGTCATTTCTCTTCCAGTTTTTACAAACAAGGGTTGTTTTTTAAGTACATTGCAGTACGTCGTTGAGTATATATTACTTATAATGGACGAAACTTTAAGTTCTTGACAACTTTTTTGTTTTTCTATATGTATCGGAGAAAGAATGTATAAAATGAAACTTCTGAATTATTAAGTGAAATCCCAGAAGTATCGGTATACTCTTTTCCGGGTTAATATCACCGACTGTTCTATTTACAAGAAAACTAATACACTAAATCCCAACGTTATTAAAGTTTTGCTGACGTTGAAAGTTATTTTCTTGTATAGTATAAAGCAATCATAAGTAACTACTTGCGCGTTAGAGACAGCTTCAACCGAATATATGTGACCCAGTTTTTGAATAAATGTTATATTCGTATTTTATCAATTTAGGATTTCGCAATTTTTTGGCTTTATCGATTGTATCCCAACTTGAATGTTAAAATGCATTCTTTCTTTCCATTAGGTGCTTATTCTGATCTTTGTATTTCATCGATTACATTTTATGTGCTTCTTTTTTGTTTTCTTAGTTTTATTATGCTCAACACTTAACTGAACAAACAGCGAAAATTGAAAGTATTAAAGGAAAATTTTAAAATTAGAATTGAAATAATTGGTATAAATTTAATGAAATAGAAGGGAAATTTTATAAGAAAATTCTTTGAGTTTCTTATGTTAATGTCAAACTTGAGTTGTGGGTTAGCTAAATTTACAAAAGCACGTACAGGAACGCACTCTTAACAAATTTTACATACAAGTCGCTATAAGAATAATAATATATAATATACAAGCATCTTATAATGTATTTCAGGTGATGCAGTTAATGTCAAGTTGGGGTCCATTTATCTACGCGGGTTGTTTTGCTGCAACCCTAAGTACAGCGCTTACAAACTTACTATCAGTTCCAAGATTAATCCAGGCTTTAGGGATCGACAGAATCTATCCAGGTTTGATATTTTTTTCTAAAGGATACGGAAAATCTGGCGAACCTTATCGAGGATACGTCCTTACATTCTTCGTGGCAGTGGCTTTTGTTTTGATTGGTAAGTTTTTCTTTCACCGGGAAGTTTTTTTGTTACCTGAATCTATTTTAGCTGATTTAAACGCCATCGCTCCCTTAATATCAAATTTTTATTTAGCATCTTATGCTTTAATCAATTTCTGTACGTTCCACGCTGCTTTGATTAAACCTCTTGGATGGAGACCGACATTTAGAGTAAGGAAACATAAACAATAAAAGAAAATCGTTTAAAATTAATTTTTAATAGTTTTACAACACGTGGCTGAGTTTAGCTGGATTTTTTATGTGCGTCGTCATAATGTTCTTAATTAATTGGCAATCATCCCTCATAACTTTTATTATCATTCTTGGACTTTATTTGGTGGTTGTTTACAGAAAGCCAGGTAAGATAAGAAAAATAAATATGGAACGATTTTCTACGCATTAATTTTTTCAGATGTAAACTGGGGTTCTTCCACACAGGCACAAACGTACAAGACAGCTTTGACAACGTCTCATCGACTGATAAACATCGGAGAACACGTGAAAAATTATCAACCTCAGATTTTGTTATTGTGTGGAAAGCCTACATCTCGACCACCGCTATTGGATTTCGCCAATCTTATTACAAAAAACAACTCCTTGTTAATAATCGCCGAAATTGCCGAAGTAAGTTTTAAGTGAGAAAGTTTTAACAAATTTTGAAGCTGTTTATTTAAAATATCGTCTTTTTACCTATATTCAATAGCTTTTCTTTGTAGGAAACCTCACAAATATTGTTTGTTCATATAAAGAAATGCGTTATTTCATCATTTAAAAATAGATTTACATACATAAACATGTTTTCACAGGAGTGCGATTAAAATCTGAGTTATGCGACAAATTTTTGCTATTGATTTTGAGATATCTTAAAATAAACAGTCATTCATTTAAGGTACATGGTTCGTTACAATTAATACGACTTGTACAAAATGTATGTTACATACATATGTACAGCGAAGGACAAAAGTCTACACATTATAAGGTTTTGTAAAATTAACTAATACATTTATGTAAGAGAAAAATGAGTAATGGAGTTCGGTTACATATGCTTATTTATTCATATAAAAATTAAAACGAAAACAATTTTAATAGCAACATAACGAAAAATTTACAAAGGAATAAAACATTTACCTGACAAAAGTCTACCTACAGCATGTAGTTTACTAACACGATGCAAACAACCAAGGCTGATGGTGCAGAAAAGCACTCATTTTTATCTTGCATCGAAATACACACCACTTAGTTGTATTTAGTTTGTATTGTTCGTTGGTGGGTGTCTCGGTTGAGCTAAAAAAATATCTTCGAGAAAAGAGATTTCCGTTGATATCAGGGAATTGTAGTACAACATAGAAAAGCAAAGAAATCATATGGTGAGATTGCAGAAATTGTAAAATTACCTCGCGCAGCAGTTCAAACTATCATAACAAACTACAATGAGACCAATTCTTTTGAAAGTAAAATGCAAACAGGTCGGCCAAAGAATGTCTGTAAGAGATATTCGTTCACGTCGTAAGGGAAATAAACACAAATCCTAAAATCAGTGCTCCACAATTAGTCACACACATCGCGACTATATTTAACAAGTCTGTCCACCCAAGAACTGTGCAAAGAGTTTTACACAACAATGGATTTTGTAGTAGGACTCCGCTTAAAAAGCCGGTGGTTTCGGAAAAGAACCGCCGTCTTCGATTAGAGTTTGGAACGTCTCATATCGACAGGGGAATGGATTTCTGGTCAAGGGTTTTATTCAATGACGAATCAAGGTACGATATCTTTGGAAGTGATGGTCGGGCCAAAATCTGGAGGAAGAAAAATCGGCGATGGAACTGAAAAATTTGATTCCAACAATGCAACACGACGGCGGCGTTATGGTTGGGGAGCTATAGCTTCATCTGGTGTTGGAAAGCTGGCGTTTATTCAAGGAACAATGGATCGGTTTCAGTGCAAAAGTATTTTGGGACAAAACCTGGCGCCATCGGTGGAACATTTGGGTCTTGGGGATCTTTGGATGTTCCAACAAGACAACGACCCTAAGCATACGGCGCACAGCGCCAAAGAGTGGCTTTTATATTATTCACCCAGACAACTCAATACTCCTCCTCAGAGCTCAGATTTGAATCCTATTGAGCATATTTGGGAACTCTTGGAGCATAGGATTTGGCAATGTAGGGTAAGTGATGCGAAAACGCTGATATCTGAGTTGGCGGGTGCATGGAACAAAATAACAGCAGAAGGGACTAATAACTTAATTGCGTCAATGCCACGACGCCTGCAAGCTGTTATTGACGCCCAAGCTGGACCCACCAAATATTAAACGTTTTCAGAAATGTCATCATTAAGACAATAATTAATTTTTAGTTAAGAACTGTGCTGTATGTAGACTTTTGTCAGATTAACGTTTTAGTCTTTTGTAAAGTTTTCGTTATGCAGCTATTGAAATCGTTTGCTTTAATTTCTCTTATATTATTTAATTTTACAAAACCTTATAATTTGGTGCTGTATGTAGACTTTTGTCCTTCACTGTACGTCTTTGGGCATTTTTGAATAGAAGCAAAATCAAGTATTATTGTTTTTATATCCTTTTAAAGTTTTAGCATTAGGGGTGAAAATTTATTACACTCACATTTACACATTTATTGCATCAATAAAAACATCGGACACAAAAATTGGTCAGATTTCAACTCTCATCAAAAATACACCTAACCTTCGCATGCCGCCGTTTCGATATAACGCGGTTTATAAAATGGCTATCCTTGTGGTTTTGATATAACGCTACCTATAAATTGTTGTATCACTTCTTATAATACATGTTTACCAAAACATTACGGAACATAACTTTACATTTGGTCTGACACCTAAACCTCATATAACGCGATGTTTTGTAACTTGAATTCCGGGTTATACAAGGGTTAATTGTATTTAACTCAACTCTCGAATAAAACTTCTTTAACGTCACATTTTGTATTTTGACAAATTTCCGATTTCCACTTTTACCAATTTAAGAGTGAAATTTATAAGAAACGTTTAGGAGAGACTGAAGAATGCCTGTTCAATAAACTTTCCAAACGAAGAGTTTCAAGGTTTTTCACCTGATTTTGTTCTAAAAATTGGGAGTTTGAAATTGCGTTGCAGTTATGGTGATTTCTCAAAAAATACATGGAAAGCACAACAAAAGTCGATCTGCAACAGTAATAAAAACGTCACAGCGTAGAAGAATGAACTTTGGCATCATTACAATTCTTTCATAAAATGTAGTGGCTCTAAAAAAACTGATTGTATTGTATCATTTATTAGTTTCCATTAAACTAAGATGAAGAAAACTGCATTTAATTTTAAATAGCAACAAGTCATCATTATAAAATTGATCATATTCATCTTCCATTTAATTTAGCATCATTTCTTTTGGTACCAAGTGGAGTATAGAAGTGCTTTAAGTAAATCGTTTCATTCGGGCTTCAACAAATATTTCTTTAACGTAAAATACGAACTTCGAAGAAAAGTTTTAAATCATTTGGAAAATGTATACTTCTGGTCTAATAAATTCTTTTCATTTTACTTTACATCTAGTTGCAGTTGTAACAGCATTTAACTATGATTCCATTCTTAGATTCACAATTCTTTAATATCGGAAGGAAAAACTAATTCGACTAAACATTTGCAAAAATGATCACTTTTGCTCGTTCTATAATAAAATTTGCGAACAAGAATCACAATAAAATTGTCAGCTCTAAAATTGCATGATCTTGTGGCGTCTGTGACGTTTTCCTTACTTAGTTTCCTTTTCAGGGTACTTAAAATTTCAATTTTAATCTACAATTTAATTTACAAGGTGTGTTCAAGTTTAACCTGGAATTTACTCATAATTTTTTATTCAAATAACTTACGCTACTTTTCAACATGCTCTCCTTGCAGGTCTGTCATCTTTTTAGGAGCTTCATAATTCCTTCTTTATGGAATGTTTTTACCTGCTCTCCGAGTCAATTGCACAAAATTCTTAACATCTTCATCGTTCTCAAATCTGATAGCTTCCAAAGTTTCTTTTAGAGGTCCAAACAACTAGAAATTGCATGACGATCGATCAGAACTATGGGGAGGATGGAAAAATGTTTTCAACGCAATTTGGCCAAGATGTCTTTAGGAAGTTGAGCAGTATGAGGACGAATGTTATTGTGAAGGAAAGTGATGCTTCTGATACGGTTCGTTTACGTCTTTTCATGCCATTAATAGGTTTAATAGTTGACAATGATAGACAATATTCAATTATCGATCAAAAAATCGGATCATTTGCATCCAAAAACGTCATCACCATAGTCTTTACAGCTGAAGAAACATTTTACCTTTTTTTGGGAGCTGACTAAGTGTTGTGCCTCCATTTTAAACCTGATCGCTTGCTTTCAGATGAACCCAAGTTTCATCACAAATAAACAAGTTGTACAGAAGTGGTTGTCATTCTTGTTCGCCTTAGAAGCTCTGCAGCAGTTTTAACCCTTTTCTGTTTTTGTTCTAAAAATAACAACCTTGAAGCCCACCTGATATGCATTTTTCTAAACTTCAAATCTTATGAACAAGCTTAATAAATTATCCACAGAAACCCGCCTATCATGTCGTTGAATGTGCACATCAGTGACGAATGTTCGAGGTCGTCTAGCGTATGCTAAATTTGCGACGTCTTTTTTGTTTTCCCTTGGATTTTTGATAGGATATTTTTCCCAAACTGTTGAAGAAGTCTTACAACAATTTCAGCTGGTTTAACATTTAATTATAATTCATTGCGCAACAGAATTTGCAATATATTTGGACATAGCTGTCAAAGCGAAACAAAATCAATTGAGGTCATGCTAACAGTACTCAAGACTTCTAGATAGACTAGCACATTAATAAAAAAAGGCCATTTTGGGTTTCAGGAATTGCATTAGATATAGCACGAAAATCCCGGGTTAAATTTGAACATGCCTCGCAATATCGTTGAATCAAAGTACTAAGAAATTTTTTTATTTATAGCACCGTTTATCGTACAGAGGAAGAGCGAACAAAACCAAAGCAGCCTACCAATGGTTACGGGATCACAAAATTAAAGCCTTTTACTCGTTAGTAGATGATATGTGTTTTGAAACAGGAGCCAAAGCTCTGCTTCAAACGACAGGCATTGGAAAGCTTAGTCCGAACCTCCTCATGATGGGATTTAAGAATGATTGGAAAATATGTAACACAGATGCACTTTTGGCTTATTTCAATGTTTTGCAGTAAGATATTTTGTTTAGCCTACGATTCTTAAATTTTATTCATACATTTTTTAGTACCGCATTTGAAAACCGGTTGTCAGTTGCAATCTTGCGCTTACCAGATGGCTTAGATTATAGTAAAATCATCGAAGATGAAGATCACGCAGGAATATCCAGTGCTGACATAACGTTTTCTCAGCCACCAACAAGAGTTGAAGGTTTGCGAACTTCGGCTACAAATCATATGATGCATGCCGACTCGAATTTAAATATTTCCCACCTTGGCGTTTCGGAAAGTATTGTTTCTTCGGCTTACCCTACTATACGTAAGGTTTATAGATAATATAAGCGGCATACCATTTATGATTTACTTTTAGATCTAGCTACCCCGTACAAAAACGGCAGTACTTCGAATAAAAATATGAAAAATAAAAAGAAAGGGATTGCGGAGAAAATACTCTATACGTCTCCGTCAGGTCAACAATTGCCTAAAGCTGTTATGGATAGCATTTTTGTCTTTAAGAAAAAACAAATGAAAGGCACTATTGATGTTTGGTGGCTGTACGACGATGGTGGTTTGACCATGCTTTTGCCTTATATAATTTCTACGAGACAGGATTGGTCCCACTGTAAATTGCGAGTTTTTGCCTTAGCAAACAATAAGCAAGAGTTAGAAGTGGAGGAAAGAAAGTAAGTGATTGCTAAGGTAGTTTATTAAAATTCATTAACG
>JAHWXV010524955.1:0-16586 GCA_024586415.1 Phrixothrix hirtus | reverse complement strand
ATATATATATATATATATATTTTAATGATTAAATTTTTCCCGCACTCCTCAAATTCCTAAAGTCTTTTACGTTGTCCTTTTAATTTAACTATTAATAACATTAAAGCGCGCAAAACTGTATCAGTTTTTATAATCGCGATTTTATGTTATGAGGGTACATTTACACACCACCGCAGCAGTCGTTCCCAAACAACAATCAACCTCTATGACATGTGCAGCAACTGACAAAATCCTAAACGCCGTTAGCATGCGCAGAATTTGACAGACATCTTCAATGCCGCTCTTTTATGCAGATAAGACATTATCTCTCTATACAATCACCTCCAAAACCATTACCTGGACAAGTATAATGCCGTGCAGTATGGTGCAGTGCCGGGAAGTGCCGTACAGTGCAGTGCAGTGCCGTGCAGTGCCGGGCAGTGGCGTGCAGTGCCGGGCAGTGGCGTGCAGTGCCGCGCAGTACCGCGCAGTGCCGTGAAATGCCGTGAAATGCCGTGCAGTGCCGTGCAGTTCCGGGCAAGTCCGTGCAGTGCCGTGCAGTGTCGGGGAGTGCCGTGCAGTGTCATTCAGTGCCGTACAGTGCTGTGCAGTGCATTTGATAAACGTTAAGAATAATAATAAAATCTAACATTCCTAAGCACTATTTAAAAAAACTAAACTATATAAACATAATCATTCTATCACAGTTATAAATTATCCATAAAACTGCATTTATTAAACTAAAAAAATCTGTACACTAAGAGTACAATGGACATGGTATAGTTTTATTAAATTACATATATTTGTAAAATTTCTGTACATTAGATCACTATAAAATTGAAAAATAGAAGAAGGTTGTCAAACGAAATACTGAAACACTACTTAAGTTTGATTGCTCATTTTCAAAATTTTTTGGTAGTGTTTAAAAATTCTTAGAGGCAGTGCACCCTACCACATTTGGCCAACATATCCAAACAATAGCAGTTTTACTACTCGTTATAAGGAATATTTTGGGTTTGTTTCCATTTAAATTGGTTAAGTGCTGCACTACAAAATCATCCCTTGTATACCCCAACTCCGAAGGACCGTTTCAATCCCTTTAAAGGGAGCTAACAAAAATACATGTCTCTTGGAATTTGATAATTTAGAACTAACGAATAAAGAATACTAAGGAAACGCCTCTATCTCTAAAACTTACGGCACACGTATTGTCCAGTTTTGAAGTACTACCTGTCATAGACGGCATCATTATTAGTGTAGGTCAGTTAAAGTGACAAATCGTGAAAAATTTTTCGTTCGTGTAATTTATTTGCTTACTGCGTACACATAATATTGTATATTGCTGCATATGTATTTCATAATATTAAATTTGTAGAATTTTACGTTTTTAATACATAAGCACAATATCTAACGCCGCCATTTTGGTTGGCCAATTTGAAACAAATTTACTTGCTTACGGTGCTTCCTCAGTATTCTTTCTTCATTGTTTACAACATATCCAAATATCTATTATGAAAATTGCAAGGCGACACATGTAAATATTTCCTTATTAAATGTTTCAGAATAGATTAATGTTAATATTCCTAAAATATTCGACTTTTAGACGTTCTTAAAAACATGATCCGCGTTTCCCGGAATTACATTAAGCAGAAAATACGAGTGTTTTCATTTTCATCTCAAAAAGCGACAAAACTCTCTTGTTACCTTATAATTTTTCCAATATGTTAAAAACATTTTGCCACCGATATAAATGAATCATAACAAATAATGATTTTAATGCTTTTAAAATAATTTTGGAAATCCAATTGTTTATAGTTACTACTACTACTACTACCAATCATGCCATTCCCTTGGCAGGGTAGGCAAAACCCAGTATCAAGCCTCTACCTTCTCAACCACTGCATGCACCCATGCAACCAACCCTCTCTTACTACCAGCACCCTTCACCACAACTTCTACCACTATTCAGTATCCACACCATCCTACGATTACCCATCAATCCTACTATCACCCATTCACTATATTTTTCCATTCCTTTCTGTCCTTACACACTTTTTTTGCTTCCATTAAATTCATAAAACGTTTTTGGCAAGCTCTCCTATTCCTTGCGCTTTTTATTCTCTTTCCTTTTACAATTTCTTCAATCACATTCAGCCACCTCTTTCTCGGTCTACCCTTATTTAGTTTTCCATTCTCTGTCTCATATATTCTTTTTGTTAAGTGATCATTACTCATTCGTTCCACATGTCCAAACCATCTTAACGCACTTCTTTTGTACAGTTCAGGCAGTGTCTCCTTCACCCAGCACGTATCCATCACCCATTCATTCCTTACTCTGTCACGCCTCGATTTGCCACATGCAGCTTTTAGGTACCTCATACTTACGGCGTTTATTTTATTCATGTGCTTCTTCTGACATACCCAAGTCTCACTGCCATGTAAAACAGTTAGAACAAATACACTACTGTACATAGCCTTGTTTGCTTCCATACTTAACTGTTCACTCTTGGTTACTGTCCATATGCTGCCAATTATTCTCCTGTCTGGATTCTCTCTGTTTTCAATTTCACTATCTACTCGCCCATCATTCGCAAATATTCTGCCAAGGTAAGCACACTTATCGACTTGCTCAATTATCTCGCTACCCAACATCAGCTGACATATTTCCTTTTCATCATTACTATTTAAAACCATTACCTTTGCTTTGCCACTATTGATTTTCAAATCCATTCTCTCACTCACTTCTACAAATTTATTCAACATTCGTTGCATTTGACTGATACTTTTAGCTACTACTACTGCATCATCTGCGTACATCAACACTTTTACAACTTCGCTGCCTATATTTATACCACTCAAGTCCTCACATGCACTTCTCACGAATTTATCCATAAATACATTAAACAACCAAGGAGACATCACACATCCTTGAATCACACCTTGCTCAATTTCAAAGTACTCACTAACCGCACCGTTCACTCTCACGCACGCTCTGCTTCCGTCATAGATTACTTTCATTGCATTTAGTAGTTCTCCTTTTACACCATACTCCGTCAGAGTTGCCCATAACTTGCATCTATTCACACTATCATAAGCTTTCTCTAAATCCAAAAATGTACAATACATTTCCTCATTAACATGCAAAAACTTCTGGGCCATTTGTTGCAAAATAAACATTTGATCAGCGCACCCTCGTCCAGGCATGAACCCACGCTGTACATCCCATATCTTCCTTTCAGTATTTATGCGAACGCTGTCAATTATAATTCTACCAAACACCTTCCCAGCTACACTTAATAAACTTCTAGCTCTATAGTTCTTGCATCCATATCTACCACCTTTGCATTTGTACAGAGGCTCGATCATAGTACTCTTCCAGTTGTCTGGCACTCTTGCTAATTGCTCATGCTTGTTTGTAGTTATCATTTACAAACAACTTGAACACTTTAAATGCTTGAAAATTATCAATTTTAATGGTAATAAATTCTATAAGTAATATTTCCAGATATGTTCCATGTTTATTTGTATACAAACTAAAAAAGATATTACATTAAAACAATGCTTACCAACATAACACTAATTTGAGCTCTATTTTATTTGACGCTTAATAAAAGACAGTTAAAAAATATATGATTAAATATAATAAAATAAAATCTGTAAATAGAGTTTTATTTAATTTTATATCCGTACAGAAAGAACTAAACAGTTCATTTAAGCGACAATTAAGTTGACACTTAAGGGCGCCTAAATCTTTAATCTGCACATTCGTCGTGCACCTAAATAAGAACATATTTTACACCCATATTCATAAATAAAAATCCAATTAAGTTAAACTATAAGCAAGCTAAAAACTCCCCCAATAAATTCATAACAACTATATACATATACTTATGTAGGATCTACCAAAACGCATCTAAAAACAACACTGTAAATAAAAAAGATAAAATCTCATTTCCCTATTTAGGAACCTATTAGTTCCCCCATGTTTAGACTGGTTTAAATGGATATATAATTTGCCATAAAAAACTTCATAAAAATTGAGGTCTATAAACGCATTCGTTTAAAGCACTTTCTTTAAATAATGTGTGTGTAAAAATTGAAATTCTACTCTTACTTAAACAATAAAAGATAATTTTATAGTCAACTTAAAAATTAAGAGACATTTTGAATACTTAGAGCATATTGAATAACTTAATTTAGTATATTGAGAAAACATTTATCCTATCCAAAGATTCAATACTATCCTTTGATTGTAGGAAGGAAACCACATTAATATTTTTTAATTAAGGAGGTTCTCGATTAAGTATTTATAATATTTAATAATTAATAATAAAATTGATAAATAATAATTTATCGAAAAGTATTTTACAAAATAAATATCTCCATTACGCTATCAAGTTATAAATTAAAAATTGACATTAAGAACAGTATTCTTAATATCAATTTTTATTGTTAAAATGTGCTCATAAAGGTAAAAGTAAGTAAAGTAATTGTAATATTTCAAAATTCTAAAGAAGGTTGAGATGATCTACCATAATGTTGACTTGAAATGTTGAATTGAATTACTGCGTATATTTCAAAAATATCAAAATCTAATTTATTTTAATGTATTGTCATAAAATTAGCGATAACAAGAATTTTTTAGAAGATTCCGGAACATTCCAGAAGGTTTCATAGAACTAACATAAATGACGTAATCATGAATAATTTATTACTGCAACTGATACATAAATAAATTCAAAGTTACAGTAATAAGTTATGGTGTAAGTAGGCTGTCGAACATGGTGTAGTTCTTCAATCCCCTAATGTTTGCTCTTCAACAGTAATTGCGCTGAAGGGCTGGTTTTAGGTGCCTCTCAAAGACAAGAGAACCTAAAAGAAAGAATTTGCGCCGGAGTAACAATTCTTTGTCCTCTTATGCACGTCCGTAGATTATCCCTAACTTGTTCTCAGCCTTGGTAATAGGGATGTGCTAACTATCAAGATGTTAATCAAGTGATCAGCGTGATTCAGATTAAACAGCAATTAACCATTTAATAGAATGTTTATTAAAAACAAAAACTTAACTTTTATACAATTCTGTAACCCAGATCTAATTGTTTCACCGCGTTCAGTTCTTTCATCATGGTTACCAATAAATTTCATACTTACCTTTAATTTCTGTTTATTATAAACTAAAGTTAAATTTTAGCTTAAACAAATGCCAGAATTTTTTTCAATTTTTATCCCTAATTCCTTTCATCTTACTTTTCTGCATTACACAGATTTTTGTGGATTTCTTAAATAATTTATTATTGTTGCAATTTGCTGTCTTGCTGAACTTGTGCGCCAGCAAATTCCATAACTTTGTATTTCATATGACTAAACATTTATTCTTTACTAATGTTAACATAGATTTTTTATGCAGCAATTTAACCTACATTGTTTCTGTTTGAAATACTTTTAAATAATCCTAATTTTAATTTCTAATTTACTGTTATTTCCTCATTATTTTAAAGTCTTTCAGACACATGGAATGAATTTATGACATCAGCATTTTGTGGAATTTTATTCTTTGTTATTCCCTAATGTTCCAGAATATCACCTTTCTATATAAATAGCAATTTAGGTCCCTTTAGTTTAGTGTTTCCAAAGAAGCTACTATAAATTAATATAAATATAAACGATTATTAGGAGTGCATTCTAAAATAAATATTAAGTTGAATAAGTGTAAATAGATAATTAATATTGGTGAAGCTAAATAAAAACATTTAAAATAATTAACTAGTTTCGAAACAATATAATTGAATAATATATTGATTAACATCTATACAGGGTGATTTTAAAACCCTCCAACAAACTTGTACCATACACGCGAGGATAGTTCTAAATCAACAGAAAAACATTCTTTTTAAAAAATTTCTAGTCATTTTAATGAAAGTCGCTTTTAAAATAAAGCTACCGAGTTGTTTGAAAGCCACTGCAATAGCGGACAACTGAACATGTCCTTTTAATTGAATAAACTATATACGCATAAATACGAACTGTTCGATTTTTGTCTTCATAAAATACGAACGAATAAAATTATAGGTCATTGTGTATTGAGATAGGTTAGTTTTACACAAATACACAAATACAGCTGCAGTAATTTGATATTAGTGAACGTATTATTTACTCTGCAATATGTAGTTGACATAATTCATTTGTATATACATTCTTCGGCAGTTATCAAACTGTGGACATTTCCAATTTTTTCCAAAAAAGTGTTCTATTTCATGAAATATTCATGTTAATGGACGTGGTTAGGCCTCTATAGTACCGTGTTGTTTGTCGGTGGATTTTAAAATCACCCTGTATACTCCGATGAATACATTTTATAAATATCAAGTTGGTAAAATTCAACAACTTCGGTGACTGAGCGGTTGACATGCTTACCTTTCAGCCTAAAGGACGCAGGTTCAAACCAACCGAAGTCGGTAATTTTTTAGCAGAGGAAATATGTAAAGTATGTCATTTTCGCAGATAAGAAAGTAAGTCCTAAACCTCACATCACATGTGATGTTTGACGGATAAAATTCCCTACTGCGAGTTAGAATATTTCAAGTTCGGTTAATTCTAGTAATTGTGACAAAATAATCCTAGCAGCTGAAGCTATGAGGGAGGGCAAAGAGAATTTTCACATCTTAAAAAAGCCTCAGCCACAAGAAGTACAATAACGTTAAATATATAGCATCAGATCTAGGATAAATCATTAACATTTAATATAAATGTTTTATTGATATTACCGTGAAATAGATTGCGTTTACTTAAGAGGTACTAAATCAAAACCAAGAACCACGTGAAATTAGAATTATAAATCACTGAAATAAAGAGGATTTAGAAATAAAACACTGAATCAGTCACAAAAAATAAACAAAAATTCTGCTATACGTCAAGGAGTTTTTTTATTTAACAATAAAAGAAATAATAACAATACTGACAGCGTATAGTGAAATAAAAGTGATATGTGCCACAAAACCACATGTGTAAATTATTTTAAAATTCAAATTTAGAATAAATACGGTGAATAAATGAATGTCATCTAATTTGGCGAGATGGGGTTGTCAAAAGAGACACGTTACTGAATTACTCATTCGAATAAAATTTTAATCGAAAATACTAGCGTTGATAAATCAAAAAATAAAGCTAGAAACTTGTATGGATAACACTATGTAACAAGTTTTGATTTGACAGCGTTATTTTTTGTTCCATTTGTAACGTTAAAACGTTGCATAGTTTATTTTATTATTACTACTCAACATTTTGCCATTATATAATATAACAATTTTGATTTTAAAAAATATATACTTTTAATGGTTTATATTTTAAGGAATTCGCTGTCAATTTATTTTTCACTGTGAAGCATAATGTGTATAATTTACATTAAACATTTTAATATTAATGGATAAGACACAAATTGCAATTGTTTAATGATTAATTCCCTTTTTCAGCAAAAGTTTACCATTGAAGTGTGAAGATATTTTAAAGGACGGCTCTGGGTTGAGTCCGATCTTGGATCGGAATAGCCTTGTGCGACCGACCGAGTTTGGGACGCGAGGGGCAATATGCTCTTGGCTAAAGAAACAATAGCATGTTTCCAAATTTCTTACAAAATGGATTAAGTTGTTAAATAATTTAATAATGTTTCTTTAATTAGTTGTACATCGTTTCCCTAATTGGAACTACCATCTTTTAAACATTTTAATTGTTATTTTCGATCATTATGAGCAAAATTTAAATTGTTGTTTTTTTAGCAGGATGGAGTTCAGGTTCTGCGAGGGAGCTACCGGTTCCAACTGTGCATTGGATCTTAAAAGTAAATGAATACCGTTACCATAATTATAATTGAAGTCTCTGTTATTAGTAAGATTATGTAAATTGAAGCGTAACATAGAAATCTGGTGAGTTAAATAATTAATTAATTATTTTACTATCTTATTTGAGCGCTTGGGTGCAAAAGGCACAAGTTGCCATCTTCGATATAACAGCCTTGAGCTGTTTTTACTTTGTTAAGGATTAATTTCAATTTCACTTACATTATCTATGAATTAATTTGTTGTTCGAAAGAAGGGCTCGTAATGGAATTTATCTTCGTTGCGATTTCAATTGAACGTAATGTATTTAGTTTATATTAGAAGTGGTCCACGGATTGTATCATGCTTAACTTTGGAAACTGTAAAGATCTACGCTGCTTTCACATATGCTTCTTTGATTTGATAAAGCGAGAGCTCTTTATTGACTACTTTCATCTACAATTTCGCTATACTGCATTTGCACATAGAACTGGATCAAATCCAAAAACTGGTTACCATCAAAAGACGTCTACTCTGTCGGTGTTTGCCCTTATATAATTTTGGGGTTTCCATGACAACCAAATTTATACTTTTCTACAAACCGTAGCATAATTTATTTTATTTAAGTTTCATTTGATTAAAAAACTATAAATAAATTCCGAATTAAATTTGAACATACTTTGTAGGTACAAATGACCTATTTTGATTTTAATTCCAGCTATAGGAAATTCTACAGATACAATTGTTTTTGTAGAGGAAAGAGTAAATGGCTTACTAGCATGCAATGCTACCCTAGAATTTAAAACTGGCATTGTACAAATAATTTGGTGGTAGTACCTACTTAAAATACATACACATGTTGGTGTATAAAAAGTATTGGACCCATTTGCTAGAAATTTCTCCTTTTAATTGTGGTTAGTTATGGCAAATAGGTGAAGTTAATGTACCAGTACAACTTTGCTTTAGACTTATTTTTTTTAGTGATTATATACTACGCTGGCGAAAACAGTCGTACAATTTCTAACAAACGGTAAAGTCGGTGCTCTTTTAATATGTTACAATCGTCGTTATCGTCAGTTAATTAATTAATAGAAGTAATTCTATTACTTTATTTGCTTTTATTTTAATTAAGCTGACAGTAGTACAATATCTAATTTTGGTTGTTTATGTTCCTTTATAATGGATCTCGGCCAACAAACAATCTGCTTACTCCTTTCTTTTGTTAAAAGGTTACTCTTTTGTCAAATAAGCACTTTGTTATGAGTAAATACAACAAAATTAAATACGATAATTTATTAACAATTCAATAAGAATTATCAAACATGTAAAATATACAAAATAAGAAAT
Source organism: Phrixothrix hirtus (assembly GCA_024586415.1). NCBI lineage: Eukaryota > Metazoa > Arthropoda > Insecta > Coleoptera > Phengodidae > Phrixothrix > Phrixothrix hirtus. Next base: position 7,449 of record JAHWXV010524955.1, on the reverse strand, counting down.
GTAATAAAAGAATTATAAATCTATAAAATATAAAATGGAATGAATAAAAATCATTATAGTCATATAGGCATGATGCATGTAAATATAAATAACAAATAAAATAATTAAGAGTAAAGATAATTCTAATATTTATGTAATGCAGCTTATAAAATTTCTTAAATTAAATTATATCCTTTTAAATTAAACAAGTATTCAATAACTTATGAAATTTTATGAATAAACTTTTATATATTTCCACCTGGATTTTAAAATTACATTATTGTTATCAATAATCTTTGTTGAACTTAGTAAATCAAATTAGAAATTTAAATGAGACATTGAAACTTTAACGCGAAGTATCACATGCGAATTTAGCTGTTACTGATTGGTATATATACTTCAAATACACTAAATAACAAATAAAACGAAACATCAAAATAGAATAATATATAAAAGTTTGAAACTTTCTAAAAATATTAAGAGGACTCAAGTAAACAAACGATTAAAATCTAGTATTGAAATTTACTTATTTAATACCAATGAAAACGAAAAAATTATTAATTGGTGATATCTCCTCGGACACGAATACACTCATATCTCCACTCCACGTGGCATGCTCACAATTGCGTAGCCAATATTTCCTTGGAAAACTCGTTCCATACTGCATCAATTGCTCTCTAAGTTCAATCACCGAAGTAAAGGGGTTAGCTAAACTTTGAATTCTTCTGCCTATCATATCCCGCATATGTTAGTTGTCAGGTCAAGAGATCTCGCGGACGACGGCATCATATCTACGTTTCTACTCCAAGAAACCTTTGGCTAATTGCTGCAGTGTGAGGTTCGGCATTACCCTGCTAGAAAATACCATCAGGTTGGCGTATAGCACCTCAATCCATAATGCTTGGAGCTAAGCCAGGCCGACGCCTTTTGACAAAGTGTAATTTTTTTTATTCCGATAAGTGTTCTAACCTGTAACCTGCCATCAGATCGCTATTCAGCTTGCCATTGCTCTCTTAATACGCACCATTATAACCTGTTGATCCTATGCTGAGGGGTCAGAGGGAGTCGACGTAACAAACGGTATGAAGCCAATTCAAAAGAACGAATTCTACGATAAATGGCAGGGAGAGATAGTTTGTGCTTCAAAAGAGGCATCGTATCCGCTGCAACTGATCGTCTGGTTTTATTGTTACAAAAGGTTTTCTTACCGCTGACATTTGCAATCTTTATGTTCTTGAATACTACAAAGTCGACTACTTCTCCGTTTATGGTCTGAGGACCTTCATTCAACCAAGTTTGTCACGCTCGTAACAACGTAGAAATACTTCGACCCAATCTTCTAGAGATTTCCCATACATACAGACAATGCGCCACATCTAAAATGAGGTCAGTTGTGCAAATTATGCATTTTAACGAACACCAATATCAACCAGATCACCTACAATTTCACACTGAACTGTCAAAGAAATTCACTAACACAGATATCCATGAAACAAAAATAATACAGTACATGCTCCAAACCAATAAAGGTTATTCAACCTAGTTGTAATAATTTATTTTCTACAGCAAGGACAAGATTTTGTCAAAGTTTCAAATTTGTAAGATGTTTCCTTATGGGTGTTTTGTTTTTTTTCTGTCATTGATTTCATAGTTGGTTTCTTAACAGATCTTTGTTTGCGTGCACATGTAATAGATTATAGTTCATCCTCTAGATCAGCATTTCTTAAACTTCCGCGGAAACTACTTAGGAATTCCGCAAAAATTAGGTGTTTTGCGTGCTGCATTAAAAACATACTATTGAAGTAAACCAGAGGTTCCACGGTAAAAGTGGCCACGTATGTGAATGGGTAAGAAATGCAGTTGTAGACTATGCTGTATGAACTATTGTACCTTGTCCTTGTGGTTGAATTATTTTACTTTGTTTACTCGTTTAAACTGGAATTACCTTTGATATAATCATCAAACAGAAAGGCCTTTATTGCGACTAGGCTTGACCTAAACGAATTTTTGTACGATAGAATTTGTATCAGGTCTTCTTATTAATTAAACACTTCACTGTTTTGATTGCGCGCACTGTTTATTTAGTTTTATTTTTTACGTTTGCTAACGCGCTTAGAAGTTAAATTTAAGATAGGAAGCAGAACACGAAAAGGCGTTATTTTTTTTGTGTGCAGGGTTTTTATAAATTTCCCTTATTTCGGCTGGTCAATCGTTTTCCTTGATTTTGTGAATCTCGACTTCGAATATACAATTTTCTTACAAATATTTTAACTGGAAATGTGCATGATATTATCTGCATATTTTACTATCATCTTGACAATTTTTTTAAAACTATTATTTATACAAAATTCCTCGTTTTATTGAGACAGTAATGTTTTCTGTCTACCTTTCCTTTAAATACATTTTTCTAAGATTTTGTTATGTTAATTAACTTCGGTATCCTAAAATAATTAGGTATTAACATTTTTATGCGCATTATTAGGGTCTAATATTAAATTCGTCTGAAATAACGTTTCTTTAAAACCTAGGCCTGTTGGTGCGAATTAATTAAATTATAATTTATGGCATCAATAGGCTGTGCTAATCTACAATTGTGCCTCTTATAGTTGTTTACACTATATCCTGCCGTCCTTCACTGGTGTAGTTGTTAGTACATTTGCCTCTGTACCCAAGCAACGTGGTCCAAGCCCGATCGAGGTCGGTAAATTTTTCAACGGAGAAAAATTTAAAAAACATGCCTTCTTCTCGGATAAGGAAGTAAAATCGTAGATCCCGTGTCAATGTGATGTTTGGCACGTTAAAATCCCTATTGGTGGTGGAACTCCTCCAGAATCGGCAAAATTCTAGTAGGCATGGCAAAATGACTATTTAACAGTTCTAGTTCAAGAGGATCAAGGGTAATTTCGCATCCCGAACCCTCAGCCACAAAAACAAACAAACAAACACTATATCCTAGCACGTCATTAATTTACAATACGTCGTTTGTAATTAAACGTTAAATGTCAAACCTTTGATTTAAAAATATTTAATTAATTTGAATTTATCAACTGCGCCAAAAGTATTAATGCAACGCTGGACTGTAAGTTCGTTTAAATGTCTCAGGTAATTTAGAGCTCTCGGCCTTCGGCCTCGTTGTCCCATACATTAGCCTCGATATGTAAATTTCTCTTAGCGACCTTGTTGCTTAAAATACTATTATCTAATACCACTTTTCCTGTTGCTGAACTTTTCAATAAATTCAGTAGACCCTAAAAACCATTTTTAGTAATTTATTTTAATCATATCAACCCTAAATTTTATTTATACATGACAAACATTTTCGGCAGATACCTTTCTGTAGAATTATTAGATTTTTATTAGAAGTATGCGGGGCTATAACTTTACCTTTTACGAAACAGTTACACAAGCTTTTTAAAAAATGAAAACTATTTGTCGTTTTCAAAATACTTTAATTTTGTTGCAAACAAAGGGTTTCAATTATTTGTGTTTAACTATAGCGGCCCGTACGCAACGAGGGCTCAAGATGGACTGACGGTAACCCCTATTTAGTGAAGGTCCATCATTTTGGGTTGATGTTAGAAATATTATATATTAGCAATTATTAGTAATTACAGCTTTGAGCTATTTTCAAAAAGTGAGAAATGGAGATGGAGAAGAGTAAGTGAAGCGTTGATTTTATGTCAAAACTAGACACGAAAGTAATAACGTCCGATGCTTTAGAAATCCGATCACCCAAGAAAAAGTTCTGTGTACGGTCCTGCTTTGTAAACTTTGTAGACAATAGGGAAGTTGCCACGGTACAAATCGGCCGAACTAAGTCGTCGGTCGACGAAACCGGCGTTAATAGCAAGCTCCGACTAAACTACTGCGGTGCGGGGGGGAGTTCAAATCTACCGACAGCAACTACTGTTAACCATTCCGTCTCTTACTAAACAATCAGAGACACAGTACACAATTAGGTATAGGGGCGCCACTACCCCAGTCCACGGTAAGGGGTATTCTCCAAGGGGCATCGACCAGTGATACAGAACTGATCTCTCGCATTTCTTTACCTACATACTAATAGGAACTCCTCCTGCAAGAACAGGACAGCTCTACGGTTAAGATAATGTGACGCATGTTCTATCCGGACCTACTCCCAAGTCTATAAACTTTACAGGTAATGATCTTAAAGCTAAAGCTAATTGAAATAAAACAAATAAATAAGAGACAGTTAGTCGTATAATCCATTCAAATAAAGATAAAATATCACAAGTATTACGGGATTATTCCAGGCAATTTTCCCGTATAGCAAATTAAAATAGTACATGAACTAATTTAGGTTACACAAGTATCACCAATTAAACTGAGTCAGAGTTAACCTGCCCAAAAGGTTAAACACACGGGCGTGCATGGCGTTGGTGCCACCATCGTTCTTTGGCTAAATTTGACAGCTACAACTACAGCATATAAATATCTGTTAACATGACCCGGGGTGATTACTACTGAACAATAATGTTTATAACTACAACAAATTCTCCTTTGATTCGTAGGACTAGACTGTTTCCCACGGAGAAGTGACATATAGCACTGGAAGAGGGCTGTAAATGCTACAGGCTTCAAAACATGTCTGGCATAAACGTAGGAGACAGTTATCTTATTTCCTACACCTAGCAATACCTGTTATCACAGCATCCGGGGGAGGGGGTGTAGATTTTGCAAGAAAATACGCTCCTTAAATTCCCAGAGTACGCCAGGGACGTCAAATGACAACCTTCGAGTATACCAGGGGGAGTTGTCAATCCCAGCTTTGGGGCAATCGCGGATCCAAACACACGCACGCACACACGCACGCTGGTATGCACGCACGCACCCATGCACGCACGCACGCACACCCGCCCGCCAGCGCGCGCGCACGCGCACCCGCACCCACACGCGCACACATACAGGCCTCGCAAATTTATTTATTCACCCTTCACTCGGTTGCCGAAACAAGCTTTTCTATTCTACTACCCTCCACGTCGCGTCAAATTACTTCACTTCGTTACTTTGACGTTTAAAGACGCCGCCACGATAAAGGCTGCGCGTACTTCACAAAAGATATTTCCGGGTCTCTGAATATCGTCAAAAGCAGCAAATAGCTTGACTAGCGAAACGGCAAAATCCGATCCGTCAAAAAGAATATTTACTTGCATACTATTTTAATTTTTCCTGTTATTCACTACTTAAAAAATTCAACTGCCGTTTGTATGACAAAAAGCCACGTTCTTTCTAATTCGAAAGGGAATCTGGCTGCTCGGATCTTCAAACTAAAGTCACAAATCCTGACAAGGTCCACAAAAAAATTTGTTTGTTTTTAAGCTAGTTATACAAAAATTTGAAACCTCGCGCTGACTGTATCTTTAAAAGGTTGTGACGTGATTCACCTAGCCTCTATATTGGGTACGTTTTCTAGTCTCGCTTTAGCGGATAATTATTTATTTCTTTAAACACGTTAAAAGAATTTTTAAAACAGTTTTTAATAATCGCAACGCATTTTTATATGCATAATTTATTTAATTTTAATTAAAGTGAAAAACTGATACACCTGTCTATTAAAATGATAATTTTGGTAATGCGAAAAAGAAATTGGCATCCACGATTTACTGGTAGGTATTACTTTTAGATATCATTTTGACATTTTTAACATAAATTTGTTTATTCTAACGGCAATAAATAATTAATATATGTACTTACTCAATTCCGACTGTAAATATCAGAACATCTAATAAGAAAGTTTAAAGATTTTATCTGTTAGGTTAATTTATTCGACAAGAATAGTAAATATTTCATTTGACGACATCTTGCATTTATTGCATTTTTAAGATTCAATAATTCTAAAATACACAGATGTGTCCCTAAAAATCAAATTTGCACAGATAATGCACAACTAAGGGTAATAAAATCCCAAATTCAAAAGTTCAATAACTTGAAGGTCGGCAATATTATAAAACTAGTTAAGAATAGTCGAAAACTTTCAAAGTTTTATAGGGGCGCATAATAAACGGTATAACCCATAAATAATGTCTTCTAGCTACCGTAACTTAGTATGCTATAAACATCTAAATGGATGTGAATCTATGAAGCAAAAATCAACCATTTCGGTACGTTTTTATGATGCCGGTTAACTGAAAAAGATAGACCCGTAATTACTTTAGGCACAAATATGTTGAACAAATTTTCTTGAATTTTCGTTAAATGTTTTTATGACACTTATTAAAACTTTAAATACGCAGGCTTGAAAACTGCATACCATTTTCTTAAAAACACAAGACGGTAGTTCATCCATATGGACGCAGAAATATAAAATCTTAATAATTCAATATTAAATTATTCTAATTAATATTGAAAACTATAATGCAAATTTAACGTTTTAATTAAATGACAGAGAAAAAGAAAGTTTGGAGTAAGCCAATAAATTAAGAAGAGAATAAAGTGACTAAAAGAAAGGATAAGAGTTATTTACAACCCAATAAGAGCTAGTACTAGCGGCCTGTGGTAATAGTAAATCCCTGAAGTAAATTAACTGACCGCCTTAATTTATCGTAGTGCAAATTAACAGCCAATAAGAGCATCTCGGCTTTGTATTACTTTAGAACACTATTTGGTTGCAATAAAGCATTACAATTGATGAAGATAGTTAAATCATCAATTGTATTCTAACAATTTAGATTATATTTTACACCCTTTCACGATTGTTGATTCCTCGAATTTAATAAATCGGACTTTCAATAAAAATTTGAATATTTTGCTGTATTTGTTGAAATACACTTCAGGTAATTAAAATCCATTTAATCCTTATTACTATCTAGAAAACTACCTGAAAACCTTTAATTATAAAAACAATTGTAAGATTTTACTGTCAACGCTTACATTCACAAAAGTTACATTCAAAAAATTATAAAAAATTAAGTAAACTTATTTTCAGAAAAACCAATGCGGTCTAAGTTAAGGCGTTGATGCCCTAATTTGAAATTTTATAACAATTTCCTACTATTAAAATAATAAGTATTGGCGGTTCACTTTCAAACCTTGTATTTCAGAAATTAATAAACCCAGTTAGATCAAACCAAGTTTATTTTGATAACAGATAAGATTTGTATAAGTATGACGAATTTCAAAATTTTCCAAAGTTGTATTCGCTGGTAAATGTAAAAATGTTCTAAAAAATATGTTTTTCATTGATATTTTTAAGAATGTCGAACTTCAAAAATTAATTTAACAAAAACCATTCATTCAAAGCGGGTTATACTTGAATATACAATTGATTGGACATTATTATATAATTTTAACAAATTATAATGCTATTGGGTTATTAAAAACGAAATTACAATCAATAATTGCGAACGACTCTATTTCGCTCATTTGAAGAGATATTCAAAATATTCTTTCTACTCACTATACAGGTAGAGAAATTAACACGTAAGAAGAAAAGATCTACTTAAAAGAAAA
>JAHWXV010524950.1:0-12724 GCA_024586415.1 Phrixothrix hirtus | reverse complement strand
TATATATATATATATATATATATATATATATATATATATATATATATGTATATATGTTGAATTGGTTTGCTAGGTATTCTCTCGCGTAGGTCTTTGTTGGTTCTGAAAGGAACCTTGTTGACGTTTCGGAAGATTCACATTTGCTATTATTAAGTTTGGGTATAGACCTTGTATATAACCGAATTAATTCAATATTTTTAATGCTTTCAAATCACTGTAATAATTTTGAGATTTCATGGTTTGATTTAGAAAATTAAATATTGCTTAATTATAATTTTAGATGCAGATGTTTTAAAAGTTTGCGTTGATTAAATGTTGCTTTCTTAACTTTAATTTTGTTATGCTAATTAGTGAATAAAATGTGTCATAGTTCTTCGAATTTAACTGTATGGATTGTTCGAGTCAAGGATAATGACATTCCTCGTTATGTATGCTTGAGCTAATTAATACCGCTTAGAAGTCGGTTTCAGTTGCCTTGTAAGTCACAGGATGGTGATATTAAACTACCGAATATCTAATATGTTAAGTAACATTTACAATCAATTGTGAAATTCCGTATGATAAAAATGCTTGCGCAAACTTCACGATGGAGATCGTTTATTTCGTCCGAACTATTTGCTTTCTTCGGTGATAGCATTTATCTAATCTAGGGCACCTTTACCGTAAAAATCAATGGTATTCCGAGTTAGACATTTATTCAATACACGATTTGAAGTCACACTCTTACTTTCATTCACGAATAATTGTTGTTGCTTTAACGCCAATAACTGTGTAGTATTAGAAATTTTTGAACTAATTGTTTTAAATACTTTTAAATACATAGTACCGATAAAACTGTTATTACACATTGTAATTTTTTGCGGCAGGGAGGAAATGACGATTTATTGTTTTACACTATTGAATTCTCCTTTCCCTATCTGCATAAAACATTGTCATTGTTACATTTTACCGTAACAATACCTAACTAATTATGCGTTAACCTGCAATTCACTATTTGACTCTATTGAATGTGAGTAATTATTCTGTCAAATCGCTGCTTGTTTTGTATAATTATTTTTTCTTAATGTTACATATTATATAACAGGCCGAATAGCTCTTCGTGCCCTTAAAGGTTGTTAAAAATGCCGTTTACTCTGAATTAGCTCGTAGCTCCGGCAACCACAGTGGGAGACAGGGAGGTCTTACAGTGTTTGTTTGTAATAATCCAGTTAAAAATTCAACACTGATTACGAGAATCGAAAATCATGAAAAAGACGTTATTTTTGGGCACCACCTTATAGAGTTGTCTGTATGGAGAGTCTAGCGGAAATTAAGCGATAGGAAATGTAATTTCAACCGTAAATGCGATGTTCTTGCTCTGAGATTCTTACAAAATAATTATTTAGCGTATGCTACTGGAGAAGCTCTCTTAATGTAGTTCGGTTAGACTTACGATTTGTAAATGTTTTACTCTATTTAGCTCTAATATTTTCGTGTTATGTTTTATTGCTATAATTACGTAGAATCCCGAAATAATGCGATCCCCTGTTTTCAATGAAATTGCTATAATGAAAATAGCATAATTTATACAGGCAATAAGAGCACATTCAGATGAAAAATAACTTACTAACTAAAACTGTACTAGAAATAGGTATCTTGAAATTTGATTAATAAAAGTTACCTTAATTAATAACAAAAGATTGGCCCCTATTGTTAAAGGTGGTCCAGAATTACAATACTTGACTAAATTAACTACTTATCTTTAGTTCCTAAATTGATCAAACTGTCTAACTGATACTTGATTGTAGTAACTCCCTCAGCTAATGATTATTATGTTATGAAATATTTTTCCACAAGTTCTGGCGTGGTCACTTCGATGGGACGTCCAGAGTGCGGATCGCCTTCCAGTGATTCTCTACCTTTTTTAGACAGGCTATGTCATTTATATATCGTGGGAAAGAGACCTGGTAAACCGCTGATATCTCTTCTATAATAGTTTATTAATATAAATATTATTGCGTATTAAATACAAAGCCAAGGGATTTGCTGTGCTACAAGATTACAGTTAAAAAAAAGATATATTTATTAAATCGTTGATTTTATGACATTTAATGAATTTATTTATTGATTTAATAAATGTGCTATGATTATGTATCATTTTATGTAATTATTGTGAATAAAGTTAATTATTGTTACTAATTCGTTTTTGGATATCGAAAGAATAATCCTGCGGTACCTGAGAATTTCTTTCCTTTGAGAGTATACAATAATTAATTAAGGACAAAGCCCATTTCCCCACCCGATAACAATTTGATTTAGCTGAAGCGCAATCTTCCTGTATTATATGCAATGTTACAATTTATTGTTAGTACAAATTGAAAACTTCTCTATTTTCCTTACTATTCTAAATTCTTTCGTATCAACAGTACCATGTGCGTTGCTTGGGTCACATCCATTTTACAAAGTTCTCCTCAGGAAAGTCTTCCGTAAAGAGGCTTATAAGAAGTACGCCAGTGGTTCTAGAAGCATGAACTTCAATGTTTTCCTTTCAGGTTAATTTTAAAGAAATTTTATAGTTCTTCGACGGACGATTCCTTTAGAGGTTTTCCACCTAGTTCTACTTCCATTGTGTACCTGTTAATAGCGTTAGCTAAGCTTGCATGCCATATTTCTTAAATTATGGAACGGTTAGATTAGTACGTTATAGTTTTCATTCAAAGTAGCATCATCTCCTTGTATCGCTCACCATTGTAACTGACTCATCAGTGGCGTAATTACAGATGTTCTTTATGGTGTCCCAAACAACTGGCATCACAAAAATTGTGGATGATATATATCCTGTAGAGTAAAATTTTGTTTCCATTTTTTTTAAAATCAATTTTTAAATTTTGAAAATTTAAGTGATATAATTTGTTATAAATTCAATCATGTCTGCCAAATTAACGGCATTATGAATTGAGATGCAGTTAGTAAAAGTGTACTACTGTAACTTAATATTACTTATAAAAGCATATAATATTTGTTTGGGACCAGTTTATGTGCTTGAAAATAAGTTAAGACAATTTTAATAGGAAGTTAATTTTAACACGCTCAGTTACGGAAAAAGTGGAGCACTAATTGAACAAGCACTATCTCTCTATTTATTTCAAGAAAACTATATTTTTTCATTTAATTGACCAATTTAATTAATAAATCAAAAATATTGTCGAAAGAAAGATTTTAATAAGGTATAAAAATAAAGAAAAACTAACAATACAACAAAATGAAAACAAAAACAAAAAATCATAACACAAAGCAGAGCAACAATTTACCACAAATAAATCCTTTTTTTCATGTTAATAATGAATATGGTCTTCACAAGCATTGACCAGAGCCGTAATGCGTCGCGGTATACTTTGAATTAAATTTGCAATTACATTTTGTTCCATGTTTCCCCATTCTTCCACAAGTGCTTGTCTTAACTCTTGTAGTGTTTTTGGGACAACAGGATAGACTACTACACGTATTCCTAATTCCCCCCAGGCATGTTAAATGGGATATATGTCCGCACTCATTGAAGGCCATTCTAAACACTCAATCCCACTTCTTCAAGATACCGGTTGACACACCTTGCCTTATGTGGTCTTGCGTTATCTTGCATAAACAAGGAATTTTGTCCAATAAAAGGTGCAAAAGGAACAACATAATCCTGAAGAACGTCCGTGATGTAACCATTCGCGTTTAAAGGCATTTCTTGAAGAATGAAAAGCTTCGTTTTGGCCTCTAACGAAATTTCAGCCCAAACCACCAGAGAGCCTCCCCAAAACTTTCCTTGTTCAACGACAGTGGCTGGAGTAAATCTTAGTCCTCGCCTTTTCCATACTCTATGACGTCTATCTGGTGATCTCAAATAAATTCGGGATTCATTGGACAAGAGGACGCGTCTCGGTCGTTTTCTCCCCATTCCTCATGAATTGCACCAAACTCTGCTCTATTTTGTTTATGCTGTCTTGTGACTCGTAGTACTCGGTTGGGTCTTCTTGCATTCAAACCATATGCTCTAAACCTTTCTCTTCCTGTCAGAGGACAGACAGTTGTATCACGAATAGCTCTTAGGCTTTGAGCTAGTTCTACAGATGGTTTGGTGACGATTTCAGAGACTTTGGAGTATTAAAAATTTATCGTCTCTGATAGATGTTATTCTAAGGCGATCTGAACCAGGACGCCTATCGTACCTTTGGGTCGCACGGTGACAATTAACTGCCCTACGAACTGTTATTTCAGGTTTTCCAATAGCCCGAGTAGCATATCGAACACTTCGGCCATCGTCCACTAAGGCCACGGCTGTTGCCGCCTCTTCGACAGTTATTTACATTTTCAGATTTAACTAACTTTAGTTCACTTCTAACGAGCAATAAAAAGCACTTTTTGCAAAAAATCGCAATAAAAATTGGTTTCTAGTATATAAGAAGATTGATTAAACTGAAGAAGAGGTTGATGTTGAAATAAAACCTTTTTCGGGTTATTAATTTCCATAGTTATGACACAATAACGTGACAGAATATAACTCACACCCATCTCAATGCGATTTTCATCAATCCTAAAGTTTATTCAAAAAAATGGCTAAATAATGGTAAAATTAAAGTGCGCCACTTTTTTGTAACTGAGTGTATTTAATTTTTAAAAATATTGATTCATTTTTATTTCTCCACGCTGCTTTGCTACCAAAATTATTTGTTCAAAACACGATTCCAAATTGTTTTTTTAAATATCAGATATGTAAATAATACAATTCATTTCCTTTTAAACTTGGAATATGTTCAACTGGGATATTCTAAAACGAAATCTTCAATTTTTTTATATACATCAGCAACAATATTATTCCCTAAAAAAAGAACAACTGAAAAATTTATTTTGATTTGCAAAAATCATTTTTAACCTTTTCGGTTCCACCAACCCCAGGTTGAAAATCACTGCTCTGAAATATGTCAGGTAAAATAATATAAATTCTTTTAACTTTATCCTCTAGAATAAATATTTTTAAAAACATAGTTCTATATTTCAATATATACCGATGAGTAACACATATCAAAGGAAACGATATTATTATTCAGACAGTGCGCGCATGCGCCAGGGTTAGACTTAATACTATAATTGTTAATTTTTTGAAAATGTACGTTTTCGACAAAAATTTCAACAGAAAGTTTTGTTTTCGCGATACCAGTTATTTTTGAGTCAGTTTGGTGCAATTCATCAGGAATGGGGAGAAAACGACCGAGACGCGTCCTCTTGTCCAATGAATTCCGGTTTTGTTTGAGGTCACCAGATAGACGTCATAGAGTATGGAAAAGGCGAGGGCAAAGGTTTACTCCAACCACTGTCGTTGAACAAGAAAAGTTTTGGGGAGGTTCTCTGGTGGTTTGGGCTGGAATTTCGTTAGAGGCCAAAACGAAGCTTTTCATTCTTCAAGAATGGTCTTTAAACGCGAATGGTTACATCAGGGACATCCTTCAGGATTATATTGTTCCTATTACACCTTTTATTGGACCAAATTTCTTGTTTATGCAAGATAACGCAAGACCACATAAGGCAAGGTGTGTCAACCGGTATCTTGAAGATGTGGGAATTGAGTGTTTAGAATGGCCTTCAATGAGTGCGGACATGTATCCCATTTAACATGCCTGGGAGGAATTAGGAATACGTGTAGAAGTCTGTCCCGTTGTCCAAAAAACACTACAATAGTTAAGACAAGCACTTGTAGAATAATGGGGAAACATGGAACAAAATGTAATTGCAAATTTAATTCAAAGTATGCGGCGACGTATTACGGCTCTGGTCAATGCCTGTGGAGACCATATTCGTTATTAACATGAAAAAAAGGATTTTTTTGTGGTAAATTGTTGCTCTGCTTTGTGTTATGATTTTTCGTTTTTGTTTTCATTTTGCGTTATTGTTAGTTTTTCTTTATTTTTATACGTTATTAAAATCTTTCCTTGAACAACATTTTTGATTTATTAATTGAATTGGTCAATTAAATGAAAAAATTTAGTTTTCTTGAAATAAATAAAAAGATAGTGCCAGTTTAATTAGTGCGCCACTTTTTCCGTAACTGAGTGTGTTAAAATTGTTTTAACTTATTTTCAAGCACTGGTCCCAAATAAATATTATATGCTTTTATAAGTAATACCAAGTTACAGTAGTACACTTTTACTAACTGCATCTCAATTCATAATGCCGTTAATATGGCAGACATGATTGAATGTACAACAAATTATATCAATTAAATTTTCAAAATTTATTAATCCATTTTAAAAAAAATTGAAACAAAATTTTACTCTACAGGATATAAGTCATCTAAAATTTTTGGGATGACAGTTGTTGAGGCACCCTAAAGAACATCTGTAATTTCGCCACTGATGACTCCGTTACAATAGTGAGCGATACAAGGAGATAATGCTACTTTGAATGAAAACTATAACGTACTAATCTAAGCGTTTCACATTTTAAGAGATATGGCATTCAAGCTTAGCTAACGCTATTAACAGGTACACAATGGAAGTGGAACTGGGATAAAAACCTTGAAAGGAATCGTCCGTCGAAAAACTATAAAATTTATTTAAAATTAACTTGAAAGGAAAACATTGAAGTTCATGTTTCTGGAACCACTGGCGTACTTCTTATAGCCCTCTTTTTGGAAGACTTTCCTCACGAGAACTTTGTAAAATGGACGTGAGCCAAGCAACGCACATGGTACTGTTGATATGAAAGAATTTAGAATAGTAAGGAAAATATAGAAGTTTTCAATTTCTACTAACAATAAATTGTAACGTTACATATAATACAGGAAGATTGCGCTTCAGCTAGGTCAAATTGTTATCGTGGAGGGGGGAAGTGGTCTTTATCCTATATTAAATATTGTATACTCTCAAAGGAAAGAAACTCTCAGGCACCACAGGATTATTCTTTCGATATTCAAAAACAAATTAGTAACAATAATTAACTTTATTCACAATAAATACATAAAATGATAGATAATCATAGCACATTAATTAAATCAATAAATAAATATGTTAAATGTCATGAAATCAACGATTTAATAAATATACCTTTTTTCTTTAACTGTAGCCTTGTAGCACAGCAAATCCCTTGGCTTTGTATTTAATACGCAATATTATTTATATTAATAAACTATTATAGAATAAATATCAGCGGTTTACCAGGTCTCTTGTCCATGATATATAAATGACATAACCTGTCTAAAAAAGGCAGAGAATCACTGGAAGACGATCCGCACCCTGGACATCCCATCGAAGTAACCACGCCAGAATTTGTGGAAAACATTGAAAAGTTAATATTGGAAGAGTCCCGTTTGAAAAAGGAACAACTTGCAGAAATGTTGGAGTATCAGATATAACGATTTTTAAAGTCTGCGTAGACCTTCTTGGGTTCAAGTTCTTCGGGTTAGCTGGGATCACTGGGCAACTTTGGGAGCTTGCCGCGTGTTCCTCGTCACAGTTGGCGCATTTTGGTTTATCATCTGCTGACTTGACGCACTTGTAGGTCGGGTGGATCCCTGCACATATCATGCACTTGAGTTGGGCAGTGTGTTTATAGGCCACATGACCGAGGATCTGACATCAATAGCTCTGCCCTGGTACTGTTGGCTTCCTTTTCTCCTCGGTGGAGACTATTATGAGTAGAATGTGCTTTGCTTGTTTTATTTTTGGCCCTTCTGAATTTTTGTCGCTAATTACGAGTATCACAGGCAGCTCTTCCTTCCTTATTTTCAGTTCTACTATGTTTCTGAATTGGAATTTCTGAATAATTAGGTCCTCTTCCACTTGATCTAGGGGAATTGATGTTGGTATTCCACTAATCACTGTTCTAGTCTGCTTCTCTTGCAGCTGGAAGTAATGGGATGGTGTGTTGTTCCTTTTAAGGATTAATATCGTCATCCCGAAATCTGTTGTATCTTTGGTGTATATCCGCATTCCAAACTTTGCATTTTGTACTTTGATGAAAGTAATATTGCTTTCTTCCGCGGCTTCTTTCACCTCCAAATAGTTGTCTCTGTCGGAAAGCACTATTGAAAGAGGATATCTGGAAGTTTTATATGTTTGGGTTTGTGGCTCACGTCCTCTGACGAGTTGTGTGCTTCTAATTCAATTTATAGCTCTCCGCTTGAAGTGAAGGTATGGTAAATGGGGTCGATTTTTTCTGTGGTCTTACTTGGCAGCATTTTTATTGCTCTCTTATGATGCGTTTCGCTATAAATTTATGGGTTCTGCTGGGTGCGCTTCTAGGTGTTTTAGCATAGCTATGCGTCTTGTTTTCGCCCTTTCGACTAGGTCTTCTGCATTTAAATTTATGCAGATGTCTATGTTCTTTTCCAGGTAGTGGGCATCCTTTATTATTTGGAGCAGTTTGTTCTACGTAATCGTTATTCTTTCTTTTGCTTTGGTAGTTCCCTTTGCCCATATCCCTTCGCCGTATGTGAGGGTTGGAATTTGTGCCGTTTTGACTATGACGTTGTACAGTCAGCTTGCCATCTTTTTTGTTAGCCCTGCACGTCTGTTCATGTGGTGGGAGAAGCTTCCTGTCTGATTATAGCTCACCCCTAGGTAGGTTCCTTGAGTCGTTATTTTGTTGTATCCGATTCTGTCATTTCCCCATTTTTCCCATAAAGCGGATGGATATCGTTTTTTCTTTGTTCAGGGTTATTTTCCATAATTTGCAGTAATTTTTTATGATTTTTTCCGCTTTCTTCATGTTTGATTTTGATATTATCATGTGCCTATCATAGGTTATTATCGCCGTGTCGTCTGCATTATGTAGCAAATGTATCCGATTCATGTTTTGAAACGTCGGAATGTCGCTGGCGAATACGCTATATAGGCTTGAAGATAGTGGAGATCCTTGAGGAATCCCTTCTTTCTCTGTTTTGTAAGTTGATAGTTCGTTACCGCATCTTCCTAAAATTTTCTATTTGATAAGAAGGATCTTGTTATGGGGATTAATTCTATTGGTAATTTATTGTTTGCCATTTTGAATACGACTGCGTTCTTCCACACCCTGTTGTATGCTTCTTATACATCGTACAGGTTTGCATATGTTTTGTTTCGTTGTCTAATGGCTGTCTCGATTAGGTTCTCGAGATTTGCAGCTTGCTGGATGGCTGAAATGTTTTTCATGAAACCGAACTGTGTTTCTGGAATAGTTCCTTTGGCTTCCAGTTCTTGTACTATTAGTGAGTTTATGAGTGCCTCTGTTATTTTTGCGAAGCCATTTAGGAGGCTAATCGGTCTTCGGTTCACCGGATTTTTAGGGCCTTCTCCGCCTTTTGGGATCATGACGACTACTGCCTCTTTCCACCTTTCGGGGTACGGTCTTAGTCTGAGGCAAGGGTTAATTTATTTGTTAGTGCTTCTAGAGGGGAGTCTGGCAGTATTTTGACTGCCCTATTTGGGATTTGGTCTTCCCCTGGGGCTTTTCTTGTGTTCAGCGTTTTAATTTTTCCTCTTATGTCCTTAATTGTTATTTGCTTTGGGTTTTGTATTTTTACCCAATCTACCATCGTTACTACGCTGTTTATTAGCGTCTCTAGCTTTTTTGGAGCTCTCGTCAGGTTGGAGAATTGCTCCTCTAGGTGAAGACTTAGTTTTACGCCTTGTCTTTGTTTCCAAAGTAAATATTACCTTTATACTCTTGGGGAGCGTTAGGGTCTCTCTCCTTCTTGAGTTTTCGCAGTTTTCCATAGTTTTCCTTCTTCTTCCGCCTCTGATAGGTAGTGATCCCAGCTTTCCTCCTTTTTGCGCTTTATCATTCCTGGAATCTTTGGTATAGTGTTTGATCGTGTGGGTGTCTGATCTATGCCCATCTCTTTGATTTTGTCTTTGTCATCCGTTTTTATGCCCCACTTGTTGAAATATGCCTTCTTGGCTTGGGCTTGGCAACTTTCTAACGTTGTTTGTATTGTTTTTGTTAGGTTTTCCACTTCTTCTTCTATTTTTTGTTTGGTTTAGATCTTTTCCTGTTTTGGGTATGATCTCATTAGGTATGCGAACTTTTGCCAGTTTGTTTTTTTATTTGGTTGTCCCTATTGGAGGTTGCATTTGGACTGCTATTTCCATTATGACCGGGAAGTGTTCCGAGGATAATTCATGTTTTGTTGACGTTTGAGTGTTCCATCTTAAGTTGTTTAAGATGAATATATCCGCATCTCTTCAACTCCTTCACGGTATGGACGTTGCGTCCTCCGGTACTTCTACTCTTATCTTCTTATTTACGTTTCTCCATTTGTTAAGCATCTGTCCGTTGTCATTTCAGAACCTACTCTCCCAGGGGGCGTGTTTAGAGTTTAGGTCGCCTCCTATTATTGCTGGTTCGTGTTTCGTTATCGCCGCTCAGTCTCGCTCGGTTAACTTATATGGGGGGCGGTTATATGCCGCTATTATGTTTATGACCCTCTCTTCGATTTCTATTTGTACTCCCCTGATTTCCAGTTTGGAGTTGTTAGTTGTCTCTATTTTTTCTAATTCGTTTGCGCTCATCGTCCTTTTGATTAGAATCGCTACTCATCCTCCTGCTCTGTCCTCTCTATCTTTCCCGTAGATGTTATATACCGGACTCCAGAACCGATCTCATTTCTCTAGATTTGTTTTCGTGATTAGTAGAATGTTGATATCGCGCTTCCTCAGAAACAGCTGCATTTCTTCTTTTTTGTTTTTGACGCTGTTGAGTTTTCACGTTGCTCCCTTTAGGATTGCTTGTTTACGAATTTAACTTCCTCTGTAAACTGGCTATTATTGAGGACAGCATATTGGTTAGCAATTTTTCTGTTGCTGTTTCTAGGCCTACTTCCAGTCTCCACGAGTCTACTAGTTGGGATTTGGTTCTTTCTGCGTATGATATACCTGTTTTTATTTCGGTTTCCTTGACTTTTCATGCTTTCTCTATTTTCTGCCTTTCTTTTATTTGCTTCGGGTTTGCCTGGCATTTTTGGAAGTTTTCGGGGTGTTTGTCCCCACAGTTGCAACACTTTGGTGGTTTGCTTAGAATGTATAGTGGTCCCCTGTGCATTTTAATCATCTGTAGTTGGCCATACACTGGTATAACATGTGGCCAAAGAATTGGCACCTATAACACTGCTGTGTACGTGTTGATCTTCTCTTTGGTTCGGTGATTATTCTAAGATTTACCACCTCTTTCAGGTCGTAATTCTCTTTATTCTTTGTGTTTTTCACACAATTTACTAGAACGAGTGGGAACTTTTTGGTTCTGTTCCCCAATTTCTTCACGCTTCTGATTTTGAAACCTTTCTTGTCGGTCCGCCGTCATCTTTTCTTTTTTAATAATTTGGGGTATTCCCCGTAGGACTATCTTCAATTATTTCTCTTCGAGGAGCTGAAATGTGTGACATGGTATTTCCATCATGTCAAGTAGTCTCCTAACTTTCCCGAAGTCTTCTGCGTTGTCTGTAAATATTTTTATGCCTTCGCTGACGTTTTCTGATTTGGTGAACTTTATTCCGTTTGCTTCTGCTGCGTTTTTTACCTCCACGAAAGTTTCTTTGTCCCATAGGATTATCAGTGGGGGTTTCTACGCTTTCTTTGTTTCTCTAGCTGTTTGACTGTTCTCGTTCTTTGTTTCTTTGTTGAGGGTGTCCCTTGTTTTATTTTTACAGCTAAGCCCTATAGGAATAGTTACGGGTGGTACTCACTCTATGATAAGCAGCTTGCCTCGTCTACCGATATGTCCGAGATGATTGACATATTGTCGAGCTTCGGGTCTTCTTCGGTTTAAGTTGTGCTGTCGTTGTCCGTCTTCCTCTTCTTTGGTGTCCGCCACCTTCTTGTCTTGTATCTTCTTTAGCTTTTCCTGTTCCAACCGTAACCGCAATTCGGCCTATTTCGTTCTGTAGTAGTTATAGCGTTTCTTCTTCCATTCCTTGGTTTGCCATGTCGGTTTGTTTACCGATATAGGATATATCGACACACTCTGTCACTACTTTTGAATGTTACTCTATAAGTAAGGGGCCTAAGGTACAACACACTCACTCGTTTTGGAACTAACCTCGAAATACGTCTGTCCTCTTGGACAGTTCCGCGACGACTACTAATTCAATAAAGTTGCGGTCGGTATTTATAGTAACAAGACATCAAGCTAGACGTTGGGATTGGTTTATCAAGTTGCCCCGCTCTTCAGTAAACCCTTCATTCCGCGAATATAAAAACACCCCCTCGTAAATATTTATAATACAGATTTGTTATATAAAGTTCACATTTATGACTTGTCAGCTTTTACTATATCTATAAGTATAGACTTATTGTTATGTTTAAACTCAAAAAGCAATTTTCCAACGTTCGTGTAATTGCCTTCGACAAAACTGCACGTTATATACTTGATATATTTTACATTTGCTTTTATTTTGAATTTTACTCACTTGTACTGCTTTTGTTTAGGCATAGATCCTTATAATTTCCAGGTTTGCTATTTTTTGCGATGTCTAAGCAATAGAAACGCAAATTTGGTTATCTAAGCTGTTTGTGATTGCCTATTGGTTGCCTATTCGTTGCCTATTCGTTTTTGATTGCATCTTCTTGCATTAGTAGAATCGAATTATCAAAGAGCATTTGAGAAAACTGTTTAAGGTAACATTAGTTTTCTTAGTTTGTAACGTGCCTTTACCTGGCATGTAGTTTAGTTTGGAATAAATAATTAGTTCAATAATTAACAAACACAAACTAAATGCGAAGTCCAGGTAAAG
>JAHWXV010524947.1:0-10614 GCA_024586415.1 Phrixothrix hirtus | reverse complement strand
CTCTTTGTTAAGCGTTCATTACTCATTCGTTCCACATTCCAAACCATCTTAACGCACTTCTTTTGTACAGTTCAGGCAGTGTCTCCTTCACCTGGCACGTCGCCATCACCCATTCATTCCTTACTCTTTCACGTCTCGTCTTGCCACATACAGCTCTTAGGGACCTCATACTTTCGTCATTTTTTTACTCATATGCTTCTTCTGACATACCCAAGTCTCACTGCCATATAAAATATAAACACATAAACATACACTCTTGTACACTTTGCTTCCATAAACAAAACTAGAATAATTGCGATTAATATAACATGTGTATAGGATCAAAAAGAAATCTGCTACGATTCGTTTCTGTTCTGATACTTTCTACTGAAGTTCAGATTTGATACCCCGAACACGGTCGCCATGTAGGCCGAACGTAGCCTCAATGTAGCCCTCGTGGGACCGAACCCGCGTACTTCGTTAAACTAATGTCTCTTAAATGCTATATCGCAGGGGTCAGGATTCAAGTTGTCGGAGTTCAATAATTAATCTAGACTGATAATTAGTCTTTACTCATATCACCATACGAACTTTGTTGCTGTTACAACGTGGTGACTCACGACCTTATAGTATGATAACACTAGAATAATAGTAGAGATAGTAGGATTGGTGGGTAATAGTGGGGTGGTGTGGATACTGTAGAGTGCTGGGAGTTGAGGTGAAGGGCGACGGTAGTGAGAGGGGTTGGTGTATGGGTGCATGCTATGGTTGTGAAGGTGGAGGATTGTTATTAGGTTTTGCCTACTTCGCTAAGGGAATGGCATGATTGGTAGTAGTAGTAGCACTAGCGTCTCTATTAAGCATCAGGAAGATCGCCATATAGCGCGATAGCACTGGAGTCTTTATTACGTTAGATTAGGTTGACTTTATAGTGCGATAACACTGGCATCTTCATTAGGTGTCGAAAAGGTTGGATTTATAGTGTCATATCACTGACTGCCTTATTAACCGTCAGGAAGATGGTATTAAAGTGCGATAGGACTATGGTCTATATTAACCAGGATATTAAGGAAGCAAGAAACTTAGGAATGTTATTTGAACAAACCTTTCAATTCAGAAAAAAAATTAGAAAAAATATTAGAAATGCATATATTAACTTAAGATTGATTTGACCGCATGGCACATAAATTATCTGAAACATCTTGATTAAATATGGAAAATAGGAGATACTTACAAAGCGTGGTAATGTATCACAAAATAATAATTAAACAGCCGCCTTATTTATGTAACAGGATGCGGTTTAGGATTGATGTACACAACATAAATTTAAGACATAGAGTCTGCCACGAAATGTAGCCCAGTAGCAAAGCGGTAGAGTAGGGGGACTATGGTGTAGCTAATGATGGTAAAAAGTTGTTTAAAAAAAGGTACTTCTTGGTGTATATTTTCTGGCTCGAATTAAGTCGAAGTCTTCCTAAGACAAAAATGAAGTAAAGGAGAGAATAAGTAGGGCACCAGTCATTCACTTTAACCTGTAACAAGCAACACCTGAACGACAAAATGTTCACTTAGATAAACTTATTTACAGCTCGTACTCAGCAACTGGAATTGTAGACCTAAGAAAACCTAAATAAAAGTAAGTTAGACAAAAGGAAGTTCTGTGAAATCACAGCAAGTCAATTCAACAAATAAATAGATATTTATTCAAACACCTGGTTAGAATATTCATAAATCGCATATCATATAAACACAAAAATAATAAACGTGATAACAATAAAGTTATGTCCTGGTTAAGGACACATTGACATTCGAAAAGGATAACTGAATTGCTTTTTATAGATCAAAGCTAACCTAGTATTTTGCGACATCACCTCGTATCTAACGGATACGGTACGACGTTATTTCAATACTAAATAATTTAGCAACAGTAAATAAGTTACGTAGTACAATACAAACAATCAAGTGACATGAAACGACAAGATGCCTTAACAAGAAAATATTGGGAGCTTAAAAACGTTAATTATTTATTTAATGAGGATTGAGAATAAAAGCGTCGATCAATTTACTAGTAACATTTAACAATCAAAATAAGAATAGCATGAACACGAGTTTAAATATTCAAGATTATACCCTAACTAATTATGCAAAGCTGTAGCTGAAAAAAAACCATTTAAAGTAAAGCGCGTTAAATTAATATAATAAGTGTTAAAGGCTAGCATCTCATATCTTTCTCTCTAGAGAAATCTATAGCTATGCTGCACCAAAGGTGTCGATTTTACCCTGTATATAGACAATGAATTTAATTCTAAATGTTTCCTTAGTTTGAAGAACAAAGTAGGTTTTTTCCTTATTGCAGTATTGAAAAGCTATAAAGTAATATTTAAGTAACAGAAAATTAATTACAGAGAACAAAGCAAGGGTGACGCAATTATTTTACATTTAGAACGTGATTAAACCAAAACGCAGCAAATATCTATTAATACGTAATGTATAATTTACACTCAATTTGAAAAATTAAAAGAATTAGATATATTCGTCGATGTCTATCTTTAACAACACGGCAGGATTCGAAGTTATCGGACAAATTGAAAACATTGTCCCAGTAATTTATTAGAAATCAGAAAAACTATGATTTTTGTTCGGCCTTAGATCTTTCACAAGCCAGCACAGCATCAGTTACATCCATAACGAAGCAACGGATAATTAGCAAGCACTTCTTCGTTTCAGCATACCATTATTCAGAACAGCTCATAACAACGTGATTTACAATTTCGGAGGAACGAATTCCTACCAGTCAAGCTAAAAAAAAGGGAGACCAAAACAAATTAATTTACTAAATAGAAAAAGTCTAATTAGTTCTTACCGTTGTATCAAAACGAACAACGCCTTTTTTAAAATACAGCAATTAAGAATAAATGGTAATTTACATTGTACATTTGTATGTTAACAGGGATAAAGCACAAGTGTTCATTTTCAAGGCAGTCTACGACCGAAGAATTACCCAAAAAATGTCAGATAAGGAATCAACTATAACCAAAGGGAGTTTTAAAATGAATTTTATATTTACAAACTTTATCAGCAGGTAGCGACACATACCGGATAAATAAATTACATATAAGGAATTCCTAAATTAGTCTTATTAATTAGCAATAACCTTCATTTCTGAAGTACGAACACAAGTAAAAGAATTATTTATTAAGCTAAATATATTCAAATATATCCAAAAACGAATTTTCAATTTTTAAATATCCCCAGTCTATACATATATGGCCTAAAGGAAATTATACGTACATATGTACAGGGTGCACCCAAATGAATGCACACAAATTATATCCGAATATTTACAAGTCAAGGTGAGACCGTGACAGGTCTTATTGGCTATTCCTCAGCACAATACTACATCCTACAAAAGGTCATTCTCTTATAACATAGCTACAATGTTTAACCAGTTGCCTAATTCAATTAAAGATCTAAACGTCCACCAGTATAAAAAATATTATACAATTTTTTATAAAAATCAATGCTAGCATGTCCTACTTAATTACCTAATTACTTAATTATCTACTGATATATTATATGTAAATAATCTATTGTTATACAGGGTGTTTTAGGTAATATGAAATTCCTTTTAAGTGATGAAAGTAGACCCTACAGACAGTCGACTAAGCGTAAAATTAAAAGCAATAGGAATACAAAGAAATCATTTTTTTAATTATGTACAACGAGCCCCCTATGGTTGCATTCAGACTAAAACTGTTAAATCATTCATTAAATTATAACTGACCTACCTAACAGTATCAATTTACAGTAACATACACTTTTATAGCTGTAGCGGGCACATTTAGATTTGTTCATTGTAATAAATAACAGGATAAGGGGATAGCCCTTTTACACAATTGAACGCATTTAGAAATAATGTATACAATTTTTGAATTTTGAAGAAATTATTTATTAATAACTGATAATAAAAGTAGAATTTATTCATGCATCGTACTAAGAAAATGTGTTTAAATGTAAAGACAGTTTAAGCAATTGTTTATTGACATTTTTTAATTTTACACTTAAAAATCGATTTTTATTTTTGAAATTGCGTTACATCATCCCACACTTAAAATAAAAATACTTTAAATACATTTTTAATACAATGCCTGAATAAAAATTAATTGTATGCTGTCGTTATTTAAATTATTATTGACTAAACTCTGTTTTTTAGGCAAGCAGAACGTGTTGTGGTTAATTACTTGTTGAGAAAAATTGTTTTCTTATTTTATCATAAAATACGTTGAGAGGAAAATTTAACTGTTTGTTTATTTAAAAATTTTTAGTAGGAACAAAATGGATATTACTAATCTTACCGTTAAAATATCTTCATAAAAAATGTTCAAATAAATCACCATTGTTTTGAATGCATAACCGAGCACGACTT
The DNA here is from genome assembly GCA_024586415.1 of Phrixothrix hirtus. Taxonomy (NCBI): domain Eukaryota; kingdom Metazoa; phylum Arthropoda; class Insecta; order Coleoptera; family Phengodidae; genus Phrixothrix; species Phrixothrix hirtus. The sequence goes on along the minus strand of JAHWXV010524947.1, from coordinate 6,209 downwards.
TTGATGAATGCATGGATTCTACCGAAAAAAATTGGCTAAATTGGTTAAAGAATTTTAATTCGCCTACAGATTTAGTTCTCTTAATCTAATTTTTTATTATACAGTTTTTAAACCTATCCTATGTATGTAGTTGATTATTACAGACTTGCACAGTTTTATTAACATAAAAGCACCAATCAGTTAAACACGGTATAGATGGGCACACTTACAATTTAGTTTTTATTACTAAAACACTGGTTAGTCAACGAAACGCATCTAATAACTGACATAAATTTGCATAATTTCGTTTATCAAGATATCGGTCACTGATATTTAAAAAGGTATCATTTTACAGTCTTGTTTTAATGCGTCTGTTTCAATAGCTAAAATAAACACGTACAATGCTGTAGTACGGAAATGTCTATTTAGCAAAAAACACTTACACGATGACATTTTTTATATTTGAAACCATGTGCATAGTCGACTCGTCATTATTAGAAAAAAAGGAATTTTTAGTATTCGTATTGCTTTTAATTTTACGCTTATTGAGTTGTCTATAGCGTCTGATTTCATCTCTTAAAAGGAATGCCATATTATTGAAACACCTTGTATATGGTTAACAAGGGAGAAGTAGAAGAACAGCATTGCTGAACTTCTTCCTTGAAATGCAAATTACTGAACAAAATAAATTACTATTATTATAAAGAGAGGAATGCGTAGTTTACGTAAATAGAGCGCCTTCTTACAACCTGTCATATATGCAATCTCATAATTTCAAAGCGTTATCATTCAATGGATCAGTATTTCAGTTGTAGCTCAAGCTTTAGCTTACTTAAACCTTGCTTTGTTGCCATAAAAACCATTGTAGTAATAATCGTTTCTACAGAAATTAAGTGTCGTTTAAGTAATCTGAAGCTTAAGCTGCAACTGAAATACTGAGCCTAAGTGACTATTGAATACAGCAGGTCTGTAATGACCTCCATCTATTGTAATATTTTGTAGATGTCGTGGTTTCTAGCGCCACAGCGTGGACATGTACTTGGTAGTACTCTAATTAGCAACGAATGTATCAATCTTAACTGGGCAGTGATACTTGTACAGGAGCCTAGGCTAAACAAGCGATTAGTTCGGTCTTGCTTCTTGTTCAAGCTGAGAAAGAATGAATTCTTTCCCTATTCGAATCGAGTTCGGCTGTATGTAGGAGTTCTGGTCAGGATCCCTCACATACTTCGCGAAATCAGTTCCCCTTCTACCTTTGACATTTGCGCACATTATCGTTTTAACGATGATTTATATAACGTATTTTGCAAGGTAATTAGCGGCCTTCGCAGTTTCAATTAATTATTTGGATTAGAATTAATCTCGATCCTAATTAAACAGATTTAGTAAATTGGTGTGTAAATTCCATTACTTCTATAATATTAAGTCCGTTTTAATAAACTCTACACTGCCCGGCTTGTTTCTTCCACCTTCAGTTGTTTTTGCGTCCGTTCCGTTTTTAACTGTGCTTTATCTTAACTAATTACTTTGCGGCTGCACTTTATTCGTTGATTATTTTGTGGACACTTCCCGAAACATATGTCACTTAGATTTTCACCCATTGTATCCTTATTATGTACGAATTAAATCTACACTCCCCAAATAAACACATTTGTAAACATTTGATTTAGTTATCAATGCGTAGGTGGTACTACATCGTTACAACTAGTAAAATATTCGTATGTCATACTTTTTTATTGTTTTAGACCAATCTAAATTCTGCGACAATCCTTTTTAGTTTGGAAGACTGTTGAAGATGCTTTTAGTTCATTCGAAAAATAACTCGTAGCTTTAAAAGAGGAAGCGCAAGTTGCAGCCTGGAACTGCTGTAACTAAATATGAGTTTAAATGACTTTGTTTAAATACTACACTGAATTACAAAAAAAGTGATGCACTTCAATTTTACCACCTTTTTTTAATCATTCTTTTTGGATAAAGGTTAGGATTTACGTAAATCGCTTTGAGACGACTGTGAGATATATTCTTTTACTTTTTGTGTCATAAGTATTGAAATTAATAACCTGAAAATGGTTTTATTTCAACTTTAGCATTCTTCTAAGTTTTAATCAAGTTTCTTATATGTTGGGAACCCATTTTTATTGAGACTTTTGCAAAAAGTGCTTTTTATTACTCGTGCGAAGTGAATTAAAGTTAGTTATATCTGAAAATGAAAATAACTGCCGAAGAGGTGGCAAGAGTCGTGGCCTTAGTGGACGATGGCCGAAGTATTCGATATACTGTTCGGGCTATTGGAAAACCTGAAGCAACAGTTCGTAGAGCAATTCATTGTTACCGTGCAACCCAAAGATACAATAGGCGTCCTGGTTCAGGTCGCCCTAGAACAACATCTGCTAGAGACGATCGATTTTTAACATTCCAAAGTCTCCGAAATCGTCACTAAACAGCTCTAGAACTAGCTCGAAGGCTAAGAGCTGTTCGTGATACAACTGTCTGTGCTCAGACAGTGAGACGAAGGCTGAACGCATATGGTTTGAATGTAAGAAGACCTAACCGAGTACTACAACTCACAAGACAGCACAAACAAAATACAGCGCAGTTTGGTGCAATTCATCAGGAATGGGGAGAATACAATTGGAGATGCGTCCTCTTCTCCAATGAATCCTGATTTTATTTTCGATCACCAGATGGACGTCATAGAGCATGGAGAATGTGTGGGGAAAGATTTACTCCAGCCACTGTCGTTGAACAAGAAAAGTTTTGGGGAGGCTCTGTGATGTTTTGGGATGAAATTTCGTTACAGGCCAAAACGTAGCTTTAAATTCTTCATGAGCGGTCTTTAAACGCGAATGGTTACAACAGCAACATTCTTTAGGATTATGCTGTTCCTTTTGCACCTTTTATTGGACCAGATTTCTTGTTTATGCAAGATAACGCAAGACCACATAAATCAAGGTGTGTCAGTCGGTATCTTGAAGAAGTGGAGTTGAGTGTTTAGAATTTAGAATGGCCTTCAATGATTGCGGACATGAATGCAATTATGCGTGCCTGGGAGGAATTAGGTAGACGTCTAAAAGTCCCAGAGACGCTACAAGAGCTAAGACAAGCACTTGTAGAAGAATGGATAAATTTGGTGTAATTGCAAATTCAATTCGAAGTTTGCCTCGACGCATTAGGGCTCTAGTAGCTCGTGGAGGCCATACTCGTTATTAAGATGAAAAAAGTGATTTATTTGTGGTAAATTGTTGCTCTGCTTTGTGTTATGATTTTTCGTTTTTGTTTTCATTTAGTTGTATTTCTAGTTTTTCTTTATTTTTATACGTTATTAAAATCTTTCCTTAGACAACATTTTTGATTTATTAATTAAATTAGTCAATTAAATGAAAAAATTTAATTTTCTTGAAATAAAGAAAAAGACAGTGCCAGTTTAATTAGTGCGCCACTTTTTTTTGTAACTGAGTGTATTTACGCAAATCAACGTGTAACCTCACTTTGAGGGTATATTTCACAATTTCATTGCCGAAGCCAAAAATACAAGATCGTACATAAGATGTAACCAAATTATTTCAAAAACAACAGAACGTAAACATTTTATAAATAAATATATATTTCCTTTATGTCTTTACTTTTATCTGTCGCGAAAAAGTACCTAAACTAGTAAATTTAACTTTGTCTGCGAAAATAATTCAAAACTTTTCATAGGATGAAAGATACATTCTCTATTGCAAATTTTACCCAGAATTTGGTTGTAAATTTTAGATTTAACCCACCGGCGTTCGCCTATTACAAATAAAGGGTAATATCAATTGAAACTTATTTTCAAAATAATAAAGAAAAACAAAATTTGACCTCTAGAAAGAGGGTGCAAAGTTTCATTCGGTCGATTTCTGACAGCAAAGATACTTCGCTTGTCAGAGTTTTAAAAAAAATTTACCAATAAAAGGACTTCCAGAACTGCCGCGACTTTAAAGGTTGTTCCATGTAGCACTAGCTATTCGAGTTTAAATTTCCATTCAGTTAAAATGTACGGTGAAATACTCATGCAGCTCAGATTTATGGCTTTGTTAATGTTCTCACGTTACAACAGAGGAATTTCTACAAATAGGATAAGCATTATTAACAAATAATGTTTCTATTGTTAAAATTTAATCTTCGTTATGAAAGCCAGATTTTACTCGTATTTTTAAAATATCTTAAAAGATACTATGATAGATTTATTATACAGGGTTCTGATTTAGATTTAGAAAAACATTTAAATTTGACGTAATTACAAACGCTTTTACAAAATATTGATTACAAAGAAATGTGGAGTAACAAATTGCCTTTTATTCAGACTTCATAAAATAAAGTTTAATATAATTTAAAAAATATTTTGTTTAAGCAATTCCATAATGGCCTTAAGAAAATCGGATTTCTCTTCATAATATGGATAATTTAATTATCAAAGTAAGAAGAACTAGATAAATGTCCCATCTGCACAGCTGCCGTAAACGCAAAAGCTCGATACGGATATTTCTAATTATATAAAAAGGTTTTCTCACAAAGCAAAGCAAAATTGTTTGTTCTCTACATTAGGTATCAATTCATTAAATTGTCACTATAATCACAACAGGTTATTCGTTCCTTAATTATCACCTCTAACGGAACCCTCGCCAGTTGTTTAACTCAATTATTTAACTTTTAACATTGAAAAGTTAACTCATGTACTTTTATGGCAGCTTAAATTGATTTTCGCAAAATTTTGTTACTTAAAATGGGTTTCGTTAGTGTTAAGAACATCCTGTTTACTGAGGTATAAAAGCTTTATGCTGTTTCAGGAAACTTTTTAAGTAAAGATGTAAGAACAATGTAAAAACATTTCTATTATAAGAAAAATAAGGTAAGATACACTTCTTAATGTAATAATGCGATATAATTCTTAATGAACTAATAATCTTTAAAATTAAATCAAATTTTTAGTAAGAGTGGCTAAATGCCTATGAACGAAATTATGAGTTTTCGAGTTATAAACTTTTATCTAATTGGAGAAGTGTTAAAGTTATGAGATTTTGGAAATGTTCTTGTAAAATAAGGTCAAATATGACAGACACAAATTAATACGTATTTAAGTATTTATCCAGTTTATTGCGGAAAACTTGAAAATTAGTCACGTGAATGCGTTTTACAAAAAAGATTTCGATGAATTCCTTCTTCGATGGAACTAAAGAAATAAAAGGACAAGCTTAACTAGGAAACTCTCTTCGAGAGACGCATTTTCCATATTAATCCCCCTGCCAACCGCCATAATAAATAGCATTTCCTAAAATCCGTATGTGCCCACAAAATGATTCAATAGTGAATATGGTTGAGTAACAACAACGGCCAAAACTTCTTAAAATGGTATAGTGCCATCAGATAGGGCAAAACATATCAAAACATGGCGTTTTGTGGCTAAAAGCGTTAATCAAAACTTTGGAAAAAATAATTTACGTAGTCATTTGGCTTTGTTTTGAATCAAAATTCAAACACTGATTCCAAGAAATAACTAAGAATGTTTCTGCTGAAATGTGATCTACTTTACTCCATGGGTTGTATTTTTTACTCAATAAACGTTTTATCCACATTTGATATAAATGATACAATTAAATAGAAAAAAATCTAATTATAGCAACCAAGCCTGTTTTTTCGATATAAACTTAGGCTTTATTCAAAAGCAACAAGTAAAATAAGTTTTTGTAATATAACTATATGGGCATTTACATACAATCGTCTGCAGCTTTCATAAATGAAACTATTCTAGGCCATCATTAACTCGTCCAAGTAATTAAATAACACTGGCCAACGAATCAAAATTTTTTTCCTGCTGCCTGTAATCTGACACCTGCTTTTAACTAGTTTTGGCACGCTGATTTCAAATATCAAAACCATTTTGCTCTATCACGTCAAGTTTTTCCGCTATAGCATTTTCATTTTTTTCAAGTTGCAAATTCTTGAGTATCCTTAATAAATTTAAATTCTTACATTGTTAGTACTTAAATGCATTTCAAATACATTTAACCCATTAGTATAATATGCATTTTATAAAGAAATATATAATAATTAAATTGTTGATATTAAAAGACATTAAAATACCTTTCAGTCATTGTCATAATTTGCATAAATATATTGCACCAATAGCAGATATTTAAGTGCTCTCTTAAATACAAATGAAGATGATATTAAATTGTTAGTTGCAATTGCACTGAAGAAAATAC